>CAEFZY010038478.1:0-45442 GCA_903066815.1 Brachyrhaphis roseni
TTCCAGTTGCTACCGGTGTTGGGCCCTGGATTCTGCCCAAATCGTGCTGCCTGGTCGTTGGACTATTTTTGTGTATTTGCTTTTTTTTAATATTCATTAAATCATCATTCATCTTACCTGGGTCTCCAGCGTTTGCCTCACCACCACCTCACCCACCAATCCTTGACAGTCAGAGCTTCTACCCAAACCTCAAAATTCAATGTGGTGTCATTAGCCTATGTTGCTAATAACAGTTAGCCTTGTCACTAATAATTATAAATTAGTAAGTCTGTATTCTTCAAGAACTTGTAATTGAAATGCAGTTAAATTGGGTATGATGCAATTACAAGATCCAAGTTTCAACTACAAAGATGAATGGCACAAGAAGCCAAAAGCAGTTCCAACATATCTTTCTCTTGTCAAAGTTGCAAACCTCATCTGATTCTCATCTTGAATTATTTAGATAAGTGTTTTAGCCTACCTCACATTGTCTCACAGGTCCTACTGAAGTAATTTATCGATTCAACAAGTCAGCATGCAGAATTTAGGCCGGGGTGTGGCTGCTGAAATTGAACGAAAATGTAGTAAACCACAGTAATTCATTAACTAAGTGGAAGAGGGAAGTACTTTTGTTGTTGTTGTTGTTCTGTCTTTTTTAATGAGGGTAAATAATTTTTTATTGTACTGGTTACAACATATTGTTGATCTGTAACTAATATGAGTGATTTTTAAAATTTTCGCTCTGAACATGGAGCCCAGAAACAAATAACACCTTATAATGAGCTTTTCAACTCACTGCATCTTTATTACATCCAGCTTTGTATTGTTTGACTCTAAGAAACATCATCTCATTGTTAATCAGCCTGTTGTTGCTTTGTGCTTGCTATGCAGCCGGGGGCTAAGGGGTTAATGGATCAGCCAAAGTTAACATCCCATATGCGGTCAATTTTCAATGACTTCTGTTCCCGGATTGAAATAAACTATTTTATGTCTCCAAATATGCAGATCATTTTGCTTAATGAAAGATGCTTGACGTCTCAGATCCAATTAATATGCAAATGTAAGTGAGGATTTATTTGTGACATTCTGTATGGGTGAGAGAAAACAAAAAGGCTTCTTAACAGTAACACTAATTGCTGTGACTGATTGTCACATATCATCACTCACTCTGGATCTCCTAAATACCAAAATTCAGATAAAAAATTCTTCACATCCGCCTGGTTAGATATATTTATTTTCCTGTGCTTATTGGTTTGTTTTTCCGCTACAGTGCACAGTGTTATGTTTAGCCATGATGAGAAAATATGCTTTACCGACAGCCTCTCTCTGCAGTTTGTTGAACAAAAAAAGGTGAATAATTAAATTTAAAATGCAATTAATGAGTTCTGCTCTTGTTTGCTAACTTCCAGTGGAGCACTGCATATTTTTGGTGTACATTACCTTTAATACAATCCATCAGATTAAAAGAAAATGTGTGAAAGGCTCGTGCTACATAAAGTTCCTTTTCTCTGATTAGTCATTATGGCTTTGTAAAACAATCCTGTGAAAAGGCTGCACTCGCACACTTGTCACATATACACGTTTTATGGCTTTCACACATCCAATTTCTATTCCAGCTGTTAAAAAAGCCGCGACTAATGCAATTCATCTTTGATGTGGAAAAACCTTCAATCAGTGATGTATTTATCACTATAAAATAAAATCAATAATGTAACTCAACTATTAAAATGTCTTAATGGAAGGAGCAATATACTTAGACGTTTGCATCATCCCCAAGCTTTAATGCTTAGGGCACTATACAGAATGGAGGGTTTACATTTATACTTCAAAAACCGTAAAGAACAACTGACACCTTTTGTGACGTACTATTTAAGCGTATGATTTAAATTAGACTGAAAAATTAAAGGAAATTTGATTTGTGCTCATTGAGCAATTAATTTATATTATAAAGAGCTACAAAGTGATTTGCTAAAACAAACTTTTGAAAATAATATTCAATGCTGCCACTTTGAAGTGTGATTCTAGTTTTAATAAATAGCATTGGCTAAAGAACCGATTTAGTGGTGTCCAATTAAGAAACCTACAGAGTTGTAAAAAAAATTATTTAAAAACTTATACATAACTCATATTTAGAAACAAATTAAAATCCAAAATTCTGCTTATCTGTAATTTAAAATGGTAAGCAAGAGAAAAAAGTATATTTATGGCAGAAATGTAATGTTTTAACCAGATTTGATAGTTGTCCAGACGAATGTTAATGATGTCCTCCACAAAAGGTCATTGCTAAAGAGACTGCAAATTGACTAAGTATTATATCCAAGAGTATTAATGGAAAATTGAGTGGAATAAAAAGATGTTGGGAAAAAAAAGGTTGCTAACAAACTTGCCTGCCCTACATCCCACAACAAACTATGTATTGTACAGGCCAGGCCCAAAGCTGATATTAAGCTTGATGAACACCTGAGTAGAGTCACAGGAAAATCGTCTCCATGCAACACAACTGCTATTGAAGAAACTTGCTGGTAATCTGTGCAGAAGCATACGGTTAATTTTAATCAGGCCTGAAATCTTTATTGATTATTGCAACAGACAAAAGCTTGTCCTATCACTTTCCTTGATTAATTCTTATTAATTAATTATATATCTACATTATACTACACCTATATCTTATTTTTGCTTAATGCCCACTGCAATAGTCAGTCTTTTTATCTTTATTTTCCACAGAATAGGGAACTGAAAACTTCTTTTTAATTTAGTTTTGGGAGTATGGCAAAGGGTTGTCTAACCGCTTTTGTTTAGCATCTTAAATTAATTTGTTCTTCATTTCTATATTTACAACAGGAGCAAATGATTCTACACTAAATGAAAATCCTTCTAAGAAAAATTTATGAACACTAATAGTATCAATAATTTATTCTGCTTGTGACAAATCATTCTAAAAAAGGAGTTTAATGCTCTGTTTGGCATTTTTACCACAGCCAAGATAGCAGGTTTAATTCAAAACCCTCATACTAAGTTGTTTTGAGTTCAGAGAAGCACAAAATTAATTATTTTTGACCTGTAGGTTTTCATGTAGAAGCACAAAAACAAAAATGCTGATTTTTAAAATCATTGGGTACTTTGGTAAATCAAGGATATCATTTAAATATGAATCAAGAAAACAACTGGATTTCAGAAATGTAGATTTCTGTCTTTTAGAAAATGAAATGAGAAATAGTCTGGAAAATCAAACTGCTTTTTATAGTCAGTTATATCTTTCCATACATTTCAAGATCTGGAAAATGATGACAGGAAATTTCTAACTTTCCCACGTGTTTCCAGGCTGTGTGATAACCCTCTGGTGAAGGTAATTCTAAGAATCTTTAATTGTGGTTTATCTTGTTTTCTGAGAGAAATTTAACACTTAGGTCAACAAAGTCAACAAAGTAACTGTACTGCTGAGTACATATGCAACACTATAAAGGACAAACACATTCAGCTCTGGCTCTTAACAGTATTTCCCAAAGTCTTGAGCAAACGTATTGCTCATGTCTGAATCCGTCAGTGTTTGTGTGCGTACTCGATGTCTGTTTGCACGCCGACCCGGCTTCAGATTGCTGTTTGAGGATGTAATTGCTCTGCTCCTCTCCTCCTCCTCGGAGTGGCCCAGGATGGATCTGCGCGGGCTGTTTAGCAGTCAATGGCCGGTGCAGATTGTAAACAGATCTCCCATGAATTGCGGGTTTAGCGGTTTTGTAAGTCTCTAAACAAGGTTCTGCCGATAACGTCGCTCGCTCCCTGACAAAATCAGCCACTTTGCTGCCTGGGTGTGATTTGAGAGGTGCCAGTCAACGTGATTGACACTATTAATCCCCCACAGGAGCAAAGAGGAGGAGAAAACAAACCGTGCCCTTATAGAAAACATGTCCCTGTTTAAATTCCACTTTAGGTAAATATTTCACCCATCAAACTGCCATGCTGCAAGATGGCAAAACATGTCTTTGGCAAGTTAGAAAGAAATTAGATTGTATAATTGACTAAATTAATGGTTTGAAAGAAAACAAACAACTGCACAGTTGTTGCCTTGAAGAATATTAAACTCCTACATGTTACATACATGAAAGGGTGAGACTATCAGTGATTGTACTGTATAAACATAAAGGTCAGCATTTCCATTTTGCCTTCTAAATTCATTCCTGACTTGTACGCCGTCATCTCGATTAAGACCTGGGAAAGTTCTGACATACAAAGCACACAGGAGCTTTTAAATTATATATTAAGCTTTGCTGGCCAGTAGGACAGAAAGCCATTAAGCATTAAGCACACATATTAATATTCCAGTAATAATGGGAACATCTTGGAGACAGAAACACTAACTTGCCCAAAGCTGTCAGGAGAGATGATTAACCATATTGACCAAATATGGTTAGATATTAGACACTAAAGGTAGAAGTATAATTAAAACAATGACACAAGACACATTCTACTGTAAATACACAGTATCATGAAAACCGTATCAGGAGCCTTAGATATTATAAGCACTGCTGCAAAACACAGGGTCTTTATCACAATTTTATAGGGGACACTGCAGGAGCTGCGATAAGTCAAGTGAGACAACCAGGACAAACAATGCAGATTCGTCAGGCTTTGTGCATCTGGTGCGAGTATGACCAGAAAGAGACACAAAAAGAAAAGATCAATGCAGAAAATTTGAATTACCCACTGAAATCTCGGGTGTTTTATAATAAATGCTTTGATGGGTTCTGGGTTGCTTCCAGTGTAATAATTATTTTTGCTAATTAAAGTAAGTATCTTTACAAAGGCAACCATGCCTTCTTGGGTAAATTAGCGTGTCCACAGTTGCAGTTACAGTCATAGTTCAAATTTGGACAAACTGTTTGCAATCCACCAGAATTACAGTGTGTTAGCTGAGCAAAATTCACACAAATTAAGATTATTCAAGACCTAAAACTATTCCAGATAAAAATTTTGACATTTTTGAAGATTTTGTGGACATTCTGGAAATTCAAAAAATGTTTAATGCGATCAAATTACTTATTAATTCCATAAACTCAGGAAAACCCATTGCTGAATATAGTTTTCAGTTTGGTAGAGTGCCAAAGAAGTATATCACTGCTTGTTAGCTTTGTTGACCAACTTATGGTAAATGGCCTGGACTTTTACTTGTAATTATCCTAAATTATGTACATTAAATAAAGTTTTTGTTTAAGCACAGTTAGTGACCTGTAATGCTTAACTTTATTTGAAAAAACCCCAAAACAAACAGTTTGAATGAGATTTTGAATAAATTAGCATTTATCTCTAGATTGTCCATTGGTATTTCATCTTGTTAGAATTAAAATCATTGTCATCACTATTGGTTTGTGGTTTAATTCTGTGTTTATTTATGCTATAGTCTCTAAAAAGGCATCCAAAACTACAGCTGATTGAGTCCACACACATCATTTGAACAAGTTCACTTAAATATTGGTAGGAACACTAAGGTTTTTATAAAAACATATGGTGCAAATAAAATTTACTTATACATTTTCAGTGGTATAAATCAACAGACTTTACACTAAAATAATTAAGATGAAGTAAAGTACAAACAGAGCTTACATATGGTGCTAAAGACAGTAACTTAGGCTTGAGTCACACTTTGCAAAAAAAAACTAACAAAAAATGACTTAAGACTTCACTTGCACTCTAAAGATTTGAGTCTTTCATTGGCTGGTTATAGTTTATAACAACCTGTTTGTTTACTGTACCACCATAAAAATAACCACAACCATTTCTCTCAAACTAAGGTCTGTATTATTTTACTTCAAATAAAAGTACATTATCTCTGATAAGTTATTCTCTTGTTATTAAGGTAGCTTAAAACCAAAAATGTTCCTCCTAGTTTTTCAGCATAAAATTCTTGCTGGAACAACAAACGAGACCCTGAAACATGTTTGCAGTTTAGACAATGCATTTAAAAGCAGATTTACTGCATAGTTTCCAAATAATCTTGCAAATCCTCTGGCACAGAGGAGAAGAAAAGCCTCCAAATCATACATTATGATCATCATAGCTAAGAATTGGATAATATGAACACAGACTACAGCTTTGTCAATGGGAAAACAAAAAGGATTCTTCCTGACTAATTCATAAAAACTTTGGGCTTGACTAAACACTCAAAGACTTGGAACCTGACTTGGACTTGTTTCAACTTTAAAAATGGTTTGTGAACATCTCTGACAGAGCTTCATCAAGATATAACACAATCAGAAATAATAAAAAAAAAAGAATAGTGTTCAGGAACATTCAGTAAAAATGTAAAAAAAAATCCAGACTTTGAACACAAACAAGCTATTTTATACAAACGCTTATAGAGATCAGCTGCAACTTAGCATCACCAACACCAAATGCTATCTCTTTTCTTCTTAACAAATTATGTAAAAATAGCCCATTATGGCTAGGAACAAAGAGGATAAGCCCCATGTTAGAGCAAACCCCTCACTGATGCCCCAGTGACTCGGCCAGCCACTCTCCCAAGGCCTACTCCTTGATTAAATGCATAATCCACTACTCCCCATCCCCAATGATTTAGTGTGCCTTTAAATCAGCTTGCGCACACATAAAAACCTCAAATAAAAATCACCAAGAAAAACCATTGCACTCTAACTGTTCTATTAAAATGATACCCGGCCCAGCCTTTCTTCTTTGCAATTGAGTTTATTCCACATGAATGCGTATCTTCATTTTTTTTCATAGGTATGCATATAAAATATTTAAAGTTTAAAATGTCACAGCTGAAACATCAAATGCAAAAGTCTCTCATTAATCAGCATGGACTGAGGTTCTCTTTTAAGGTTATAACCCTTTGAAAGAGCAAAAATTACATTTTTGACCTTGAAGATGAGACAAACTCATAAACGTAAAATAATTTGCAGTTTAAAGGGGAAAGAGATATCGGCTACCTCAGCCTGCGGTGCTCCGGGTTGTCAGAGGAGAGACCAAACAAGTCTCATTTTCATATTTACGTCCAAGCTGTTGAGATTAATTTGAAATCACATCAAGAGAAAAATGAAACAAAACTTTAAGAAAACATCAAAAGAGGCAACTGTCTAAGTTTCAAACCTACAGAGCTTTAGTTATCTCTAACGCAAGGAAGCACAGATGGGTTTTTTTCTTGCAGTTTTATTAAACAGAGCATGACATTTTCATTACTCAAGGAAATTAAATTAACTAATTTCTTACAAGCTCTATACGTCTGATATTTTAGGGAGGTGCTCGGAGAAGAGCAGTCGTTTCACCTCCCACGCAAAAGAAATGCAAACATGGGGCTGTCTCAGAATTTAAGTGATTTTTGAAGCTATGAAGGAAGTTTGTTTTTACTGAGTTCATTTCAGTTTTGCAATATTCTTTAATTGTGCTTATGTTGACATGAATAAATGCTGACCGAATTTCATTTACCAAAACCAAGGAGAGCATTAGCAAATTCTTACGTAGCATTCATTATCTAAACTATGCATACTTTTCTGCAATATGCTGAAAGAGGAGAGAACAAGCATCATGTGATAAAAGATCTTTACTAATGATACAATTTCACAGTATTGACATAAACTTGGAAGATAATGTATAACAAAATACATTTTTCTTTATCTGAAAACACAAAATACTAAAAAATAAACCATTTATTATTACACTTACAATGACATCTAATTATTGTTCTGACATAGCCTTTAGCAAAACTTTGAATTATTTTTAAATAAAATTTACAATTGCACTTAGCATAAATGGGTTGATTACTGCAGGTACGAAAAGTTTAAAAGTTTAAGGTTTTAAAACCACAAAGGCTTTGCTGCAGCTCCTTACTTGTCTTGGTGCATCATGCTTCAGTCCTACACACTGAATGCATTTTGGCCTTTGGGAAGGTCATGGCATGGAAATTAAAGAAGTGCTGCCTTTACTATTCCTTTGGGTAATACCTTGTTGAAAGTACAGTTCGTATTCTAGAGTTAAAATGGTTAAGTCACCAAGCTGGCAGCTTGGCTGGTTCAGTTCTGTAAATTTTTGCTTAAAAACATACTAAACACAGCGAGTGTGCATTTTCCTTGAGCCTTCCATTGCTGTGTTTAGCTTTAAAAATTATCCTAATATTTGTGTTGAAAAAGCTTTAATCTTTTCAAACAATCCACTGTTATAGCTAAAGATGACTTCAACATATTCTCAGGTCAGAACAAGCTGAAACGTAATCCTTCACTTTTCATAATATGCTTAGCAGAAAGCATATTACACTTGACTCAAATATGTTTCCAATCACTATAGATAGCATTATCACATCCTTAATAATCTATATATCATAGTGCTTCAACAGCTGCAACTAATGATTGTTGCTTTCTCAGTTTTAAATAGAAGCCTATAGATCATATCTTATGTCTACATGTCTTTTAATGATTATCATTATAGAGTAAAGCTGTGGTGTTTTTAGCCAAGATAGTCATACCTAGAGTATTGTAGAATCCAAGCCTTGCACAAACTATTATGCTTTTTGGAAAGTAAAAATTTTTTTATAGAGTAACAACATTTAAACATTAATTTTTATGTAAATTGTGAAAATGTGACTCTTTTATGATTTGACACCAATTTCTGTTCTTATTTAATTAGATTGAATAATAAATAAAAGAGTAATTGTAGTGTAACTTAAAATACATCACACTATATGCTCTATGAAGGAAGTTAAGGAAATCATCATTAAAAAGAACACGAACATGACCTGAGCAAGGTTTAGGGAAATGTACCTGCGCTAATGTATAATAAAATATTCAGTCCAGGAGTTTGACACCCGACTCAGACAGCGAAAACAGCTGAGGAAAATATGGAGTCAGCCAGGATCTCCACATTGCCCCTCCTCGGGAGATGAAAAGGCTGATTACCTTCACCTCTCAGGGGTCTAAGCCACATGGTTGACAACATCATTGGAAAATAGACTACTGAGCTCCTTTGGGCCCTATAACAGCTCACATTTAACATGAGGAGTAGTTGGTACCATAACCATACTCTCATATCTCTGAACGTTTTATTCGGGAAGGAAACGATAAAATGTATACTAAACGTAATTAAGTGCTTTATATTTTAGCAACTTATGTAGCAACTCTAAGAAAATCACTATACTCATTACAATGTTCCAACATTTACAAAATTTGTGAAAGCTTAGTAAGATTTTTTTTTTTGCTCTGTTCTAAATACAATAGTTGTTGATCAGCCCTTGTGCATATAAACAAGCTGAATCTCCAAGTGTTGATTGTTATTTATGTCCTCTACATAGTTTTAGTCACAAGTTTAGGGTGCCGCTGGAAAAAGATGGCAATTCAAAAATGATCCCAGTAATCCTTTGATGAATAAGCTGGAAGCCTCTGTGTGACCTCTGTGTTCGTCAACAGAAACCACAATTTAGTGGCTGCCTGAACTCTATTTCAGAGGTTATGGAATTAACTTAAAATTACTTACAATGCTATTAAAATGTGGAGATCTTTTGTTGTGGCTGTAAATTAATTGAAAACCTCAGTGATTTGAAATATTCTGATATGCTGTCAAGGGGGGGGGGAATCAAAAGAATGGCAGAAGTGGGGCTTTCTCAATGCTTTTTGGCTTGGCCTGTGTTTGTCTTGAATGATGAGAAAAAGAAATTGGGTTTAACTGGAAACATATGGTATTTTACTGGAGAGGAAGCCTTCGTAAGAGGATCATGGCTGTGTAATAAAAGGAGACAGGAAGAGGGCACGTGTGGCGGTTTGGGTGGATGTAGAGTTTTTCTAAGGCGAGACGGAGCCAAAAGTCGCTTTTTTAAAAGCTGTAGTGGCTCACTCAAACTCCCTTGATCAGGGCAGAGCACTTCAGTAGAGACAGATAGATGAGAAGACAGACGTAGAGTCATCAGAAGTCATATTGGGGAAAGAGGGAGGTTCTCACAGTTTTAAATTCTACGTTTGCAATCTTCAGTTTTTACTCATTTTCTGTAGTCGGCAGGCAAGAGGTGGGGAGTGACCATAAAAAGGTCAATAGTTCATCTCGAAGCAAACACAGACACACAAACAACCATGCACTCCCAAAAACATCTAATAGCAATTTAAAGTGACTAATTTAAACATGGATGTTTTTTGACTGTGGAAAGAAACCAGAATATCCAGAGAAAACCCACAGTTTAGCCAATACTTATTAGATTATTATAAGATACACTTTATGGTTTTACAAGTTTCCCCGTTTTAACCACTCGCTACATATTGCTTGATTTGAAAGAAGCATAATTGTTGCATGTAGGCTAAGCATGTTTGGGACATACTTTGAAAACCTCCCTGTGAAATAAACAGCAGTTATTTAACACATTTCCCCACATATTATGACACAGACAAATTAATTAAACTCATGCGTTAAAGGACATCATCATTTTACATTGTTTCATTTCAGTGATGTTTAGCCATTTAGATGGAAATTGTTTCCCTAAAGTCTATGAAAAAAATTAAGAAATATGTAAAAAGCATGAAAGATGAAGAGCAATGCCATTACTATCGGAATACCTTACTGGATGATTGATGTATAACACAACATTCACTCCAGACGAAGGAAGTGATAATCAAGGTCAACGATAAAGCTCAAACACCACTGTGAGTTTATAAAGCGAAGATTTATTTGCAGAGTTATTGAGTGAGGAGAAGAAAGTCGAAAGACAAACTGTGATCTGTCGCAGGCCCAATAATTCATGTAATCTGTCAAATGCCAAATGACTGCTTATAACAAAAACTATATTCACAACACAAAAAAATCAGGCAGCTTTCAGAGAGGCATGTTAAAGGAAGTTACAACACTGACCCACAAACAGACAGAGAGCAAAGCTCCAGAGCGCTTCCTTTCATTTGGCTCAGACACAAAGAAAAAAAATGGTGGCAACTGAAGCAAATCTAAGCATTTTTTATAATGCTTAGTTTACAAAGCTGCAATATGAATTATGGTTACATATCCTACCACTTTGAACTTTTGCAATTACCTAATTTGTGTTATATTACCCTCTTTCATGGACTTTTAGATTTCCTAAGCCCAATGGCATTTTTTCTTACTTTCATCAGATATTAATACAAAGCATACAGTATATATATATATATATATATATATATATATATATATATATATATATATATATATATTGCAATAAAACTGAAGTCATTTTGAACTTATACAGGGTTAAAAATGGAAACTGTGTACTAAACTTATGCTCTGAAAAACATTTGTGCCGCATTTAGTTGTGCCTACTATTTTCTACTCTTTAAGTCAAATAAATTTAGCGAGATTTAGATGTTGAACCTAAATGTGTGAGTTACAGTGGTAAGTTGTGTTAATTTTTTATTAATTTTGTCAAACCTCCAAGTGCAGGAACATTTTGTTCTGTCGTATTTTGAAAGTCAGATTACATACTCTACACCCATGAGGTTACACCCAATCTAATAATGTAAGTAGGAAAACCAGTTATATTAGCTAATTGTTGTTCTCAGAGTTGCCATTTAACATTAAAAAATCAGAAGGAATTTCAAATAAACAGTTTAGCACTGATGTTAGCACCAATGTTTTACTTGTGTCAGCTGTCTTGGATTCTTAACTTGGTAAAAAAAAAAAAATGTATTTGACGCAAATTTGAAGTGATAACTTGGGGGGCATTACAATTGGCTTCTGCTGGTAAAATATATATATATATACACACACACACACACACACACACACCCACACACATTTGGACCAAAATTGGGGGTGTTTGCTGTTCTTAAAACTATGAAGTACGAGGGTGGGTGCATCATGTGATAAAGGAGAAACAAGAAAAAATGTTTTGAGTTTATATTTTAGTGTCATGTCTATTGCAGATTTAATGTTATACTGTGAGAAAAAACAAGTTAGGTGTCAGTATATCTTTTTGGTTTCAGTTGCATGTCCTGTAACCTAATGTCAAAACCAAAGACTCATATTGTGATGTCCAACCTCTGTAACAGCTGCAGATAGCTTCTTGCCACCCTCTTGAACATCCATAGACAAAAAAACATCTTTGATAACAACCAATACCTGGAGTCTTTCTCGGGCTTTTAGCTTGCTGGGGTCTGCTTCGGATGCACTCTGCACTGGGGCATATGTCTCTGCTTTAATCACAACAACAATCTTTTACAGATTGCCCATAATTAGAAAAGCTCCGCTCCAAACCAGCTCCATGTTAAGAGCATGATTGCAGCCAAATTGAGCAGTAATTTGTATGATGTGGATGCGGATAGTGTGTGAGGGGAGAGGTCTGATGGTTTAATGCCACTTTTATCAGTCTTGCTTATGCTGGCTGATAAAAAACTGGGCATGCAGACCTTTAGAAAGAGTTTGCACTGCATCATGATAACATAGACATCGACTTTTATTTTAAAAAGGGTGATTTTTGTCTTTAATAACCCCAAGTGGATCATGGATGGTAAGAATATCACTTGCCCCACTATTACATAAAACCCTCAGATTCACCTGGCTGTCGTTGTGTGAATAACAGCTGCACTCATTATTATTCAACAATGCTCATCAATACCACGTAACTGAGAGGCCCAATAAAGTCTGATTTCAAAAGAAACAACCACCACACTCACCTCTGTTTAGCTAGAGTTTTCATGAGAATAAAGCTTACAATAATGTCTTAATAAATTGAGAGTACAACAAAACTGAGTAATCAAACATTAGGTAACATACTTTTTTGCGAAAGTCGTAAGGGAAGCAGCATCCTACCAAACCATTACACACAGTAGAAAAAACTAGAAGGTAAGCTGCATCGACAATAGAGTGAGAGAATGTCTCACTCAGTCACATAATTACTTCTGCCAGTCCAGGATGATTTTATAATTCCAAAATCCTGACACTTCACAAAGACTTTATAATTGCATGAGGATGACCCTTCGCACTTCAAACATTCATTCATTATTATTATTATTATTTTTTTTTTGAATGACCTGCCCTGAAACAAATCATTTTTTCTTAAAGGCCACATCTTGTGAGAAGATGTGGCGTTTTACTTGAAAACATGATTGTCCCATGGAGATCACTGCTCATTCTGTCATAACAGTTTTCAGAGAGTGTGTCATGTTCTAGTTCAACATCTGAAAATCAAAACATCTTTCAATAAAATGGAGTGATTGAAGAAGCTAGTGCTGTCACATAAACAGTGGGTCCCCATCTATTCGCAGTGTTTATGGACTCACCTGCTCATGGATTTTTCTCCAAATTATTTGTGGAAAATTCACTCATTTCCAGATTTTTTGTAGAGCATATCTAAAATATTTTGAAGCAAAAATGCAGTCTGGGAAACTGAAATACATAGATATAATGCTACTTTGACATGCCATTGGCTGACAACTGCAAAGCAGCCAATCTGTGAGCACCAATAATTTTCCTTGTTGCAGAACTGCTTCATATGAACAGGTATAGCACATTAATGTAGACCAACCACTGCAGTCTGAATCTCTGCGCCGTAAACTAGTTTAACTGGACTGTTGTCGTTGGTTCGTCTCAGACACCATATCAAAGATAAAAGAACTGTTGATTTGTATGACAACAAAAGACTTGGAAAAAGCACTCACATGTTGCCAAGAGAATATTTCACTTGGTTACAAAACAGTAAGTCATTTATCTAAAGTTGCTGTTTCTTTCTTTTTATGTGGAAAGCAGAAAAATATAATAAAATCCCAGATTTTATGTGAGGTCAACATACTTTCTGAGTTAGATTTAATTATGTAAGACTAACTATGAGAGCCAAACAATGTATTTCCTTGTATCCATTTTCTGACTTCTCAGGAAAACATATCTGTCTTAGATTAGTCGTATGTTCCCTTGTCTGTCAAATTTTGAAGCATGGCTAAAAATAATGATATTTTGTCCCACATCACGTTTATACTAAACATAGACACAAAGTCGTGGATTAATTTAAAAGTATAGATTAAAAAAAAATACAAATAGGTTTAGGCCATTCATTTTAACTGTTCAATGAGTATAGAGCATGTAATAATACAAACGTGGCTGAAGCTAAATTAACTGAGTATTTATCGGACTGACATCTGATTTGGATTACCTTCAGTACGTCACAGTTATTCTCCATTTCTTTTCTTCTTGCCAAGTTATTGGACTTGTTTTCTAAGTGCAGTATCTCTAAGCAGACCTGCAAAGCAGCATCTCTGTGAGGTGCAGTAATAATTTCTCTTTCACTGGTAAGGCCTTTCACTACATTGAAATATTACTTCAATCAGTTAGAATATTAGCTATGTCATCACATGGTATTCTAGTGTCTTAATTTACTTACATCTGTTTCATTCCTTTCTGGTCTATTTGAACAAACTACATTTAATATGGACAAATTCTGCAAAGAATTACTTTTATTTTTAGCAGCCTGAAAAAGCTATTGTGTATTTGAAGCTCAATCAGTGCTAAGTTTGTGTATTCTTTGAATCTGGAAAAAAATAATAAAAAATCTGCCAAGACAAGTTTGCTCTGAAAATAGCTTTTGCAAACATTGTGTAGCAACTATCTACTTGAATGCAGTTTTTCACACATTTAGCACATTTAGGCATTACAACTGCAATTAGTGAAGAGGCCATCTTTATTTCTATATTCATCCATCCATTTTCTTACACCCTTGCCCCTAGTGGGGTCAGGAGGGCTGCTGGTGCCTATCTCCAGAAAGACATTTCTATATATTTATGCAAATTACAGCCAGAAAAAAAAGGGTTCACATTCTGAAAGCTGTTTGTGTTACGGGATTTACGCAAAATAAACCAGTCTGCTGAAACCTGGTGATAACTTTCCATTTTTTGATTTGTATTTTTGCCCCAACTGATATATTTGTATTATGACATCTTTTTTTATCTTTGGGAACCGCTCAGCAAACTATTGTCATAGTCACAAGAATAAAATTATGACAGCTGAATGTTATTTAAGATTCACTATATTTAAAGAAAAGTGTGAAACCAAAGAAAACTGCAAATGGATCAAAAGGTTCCTAAGGGTGTGGACATGTACGCGACAAGCATATTGCTCCTTCTAAATAAATATTATTGTTTGTACTTTATTTTTACATGATATATAATCACATTATATGTCAAATAAACCTGAGATTTTAACGGGTCAAGTCACTTCTGAGAACCATTCCATAAAAAATGACTTTGCCCTCTAATTAAACAATGTGAAATTATGGCTGAAAGGTGAAAGGAAAGCCATGGAAAGATGTCTCTGTATGTATAAATGTGGGTGAAAGACACCAAAACACTAAAACATCAATGTCATTATTGAAAATGTTACCATCATTTGCAAATAAAGATTTTCAATCTAAGTTCCTGTACTAGATAATGACAAGGACTGTCATATAGCCTTACCATGGCTTAAATAGCCTTAAATCTCCATGGTAAGATGTCTACAGTCATCAGTCTATCTGTGTTTGGAGTGAGGTGGCTGATGTTTGTCAGAAACCTTCTTTCTTACTAGCAGTCCTTCACATTTAGTCATTTAATGTTTCCAAAGTGAGCTGCACTCAGCTTACGTACCTCAATGAGAAAAGTCAACCCAAAATATTAACATTTATGAACACATTCATAAAAAAAACACTTCAAGTCATATTTAATATTCTTTTTTGGTATCAAAATTAGCATTCGCAGTAATTTTTTTTTAATAAGAGTTTGCAAAACTAATTTAAGGTCACACAGAAACCTAAAGTTGTTTTTGAGAAACAGGTGGAGTGGTTCTGAGCAAGCTATTCTTAAATCACCACCACAAAAATAACCACATAACCATAAAAAAATGCTGAGCATGCAGTCCTTCACAAAGTACAATCTAGTTTTTATCTTTGATGTTAATCTCTTTGACTCTTCAGATTAAAGACTCTACTGTCATCTCTTGACAAGTTTAGTTTCTACGGCAGTAACACTGTACAGACACAAATGTCACCTGTGGGCTGTCGTTTGATAGATACATTTCCCAAAGTAAATTTGGTTTTAACTTCGGTTTCATAAACTAAGAGCCGAGCGATCATAAAGAGCTTTAAAATCTTTATTTTCCACACTCTATAAATTTTACCCTTCGGGTGTTAATGAACAAACAGAGTGCATTTTAAACGTGCGTCCCGAGTTTACTGTTTTCTCTCCAGGAGACAGCTTCAGTCATGTTCACTTAAGAAAATTGATGGCATTCACTGCCAAAACGGTGCCCTTGACAGACATTGGAATGATGACAAGCGTTAAGTTTTATGTGATGTAGTTGACTCCAACATACCCACACTACAAGCTCTGATCAACTAGTAAACCCACACTACTGCTGCAGTTTCAAATGCAGCCTCTGTTCATCGTTTAGTCTGCTAAAAGTTCAATCTGTCAAAAAGATCACACACAAAAAATAAATAACAACTGAGAAATCTCAAGTTTATTCCGCTGACCACTTCTGCAGACTGACTGTTCTGGAGACACAAGAGGAGGATTGAGACGTGAAACTATGCCTAAAGACATAAAATATATCTGGAAGATGCTAAAATCCCTGCAGAGAACCAAAAGCTTGGAGCTTAAAGATTTACTGCAGCCCTCTTATCTTTCATTACTGAGGAGTATGACAGAGAGGCAAACAGATTCCACTTTCTGGATTGCTGTTCTGATCCCATTCCAGCTCTGTTAAACATTTGTGTTTCAGAGGATGTGTCAACTTCATTCTCAGAGCTTGCATTTGAAAAGCAAAGAAAAAAAAATGAAGAAAAAAAAAACTGTCAGAAATTAACTTCTTTAAAACCATCTTCCTCCTCTTCTGTTCTTAATAAAAGATCAGTTTCTTTTTGTTGTTTTTTATTATTATTATTTGGACAAAGCTGTGCAACGTATGAAAGCCCCTGAATGAAAGCCAATTTCACAATGGCTTTATGAAACAAAGGCAGGAAGAGGAGATTGAGGGGAAAACAGAGGGAAAATGGCATCATCTCTAAACTTAATGAAACAGCATCCTTTCATTTTTTCTAGTAATTATAATAAAGATGGAAAAACATAATAAACGTCTCCCTGCCCCCACCTGCTAACAGTAATTATAATAGACTGAACAATAAATGGTAAAGCAGCACAGAGCTGCATCTTGGGAATTCTCAGGGGTCTGTGGATTAGCTTGAAAAGCCTGAATGATTAAAATACACTAATTAAAATTTTGTGTTCCTTGGTAACTCGTCTTCCAGGGCCCCCTCGCGCAGGCAAAATGGGAATAAATGCGACAAAAGCAAATACTCTTTTGGACTGGAATAAATAAACAAGTCTAATCAACTCTGTTTTTACAGAGTGGGTTACATGAAAAACTTCCTTGATGACCTTTCCTCACACTCAGACTTCACATCCACCAGGACAATAGTGAGAATATTTTGACTTTGTTGTTCTAATCAAGAAGGAATTCCCAGACAGGTTCGATGTCCTATTACCCTTCTGTTGATTAGGCGGTTCGACCTCAGTGTGACTTATAATTGTTTTTACGATCGAGTTTCACATCAGTGGTGAAATAATACCATTTGAGGCTTTTCCTGCAAAGAAGAAACATTCAAGCTTCAGTACTTTTGCAGAGTACAGAGTTACACAACTCTGCTGTTTAACGTTCCAAGCAGCCGCACTCTGCAGAACCCGGTGCACATTTCTGCTTTGAGGATTATGGCATGCGCTGCAGATTTTGAAGTTTCTACACAATGTCTATTTACCATAAGAGCAATGCATCAGGCATGCTCAAGCATGTTTTGCACTAAACTGAGGTATAGTTAACAGATCAGACAGGGAGGGATCAAAAAGCCCCTGCGTTTTGGCATTTACAATCAAACAACTTATTGCAACAAGAGGAGGAGGTCAGATTTTCTTGCTTTTGCAAGAAACAGCCTTTACATATAGCCTGCACATCCTTAAAAGTCTGGTGTTGCAAATAACCTCAAACAGTTATTCAAAGTCAACGAGGACAGTGTTAAAAGATTAAAAAGATATCTTTACCTGATCAACTGATTGCAAGTTATCAGGATGATTTAAAAATGATTATCCCAGGAAAGACATAAATATGTAATGGCATATTTGTTATGCCATTACACAATGACAGCCTGCTAAATAATATAAAAGTCCAAAACTGGGACAAGCTTAACAACAGAATCTTGTAAAAGTGTTGATGTTAATTATATACAAAGATAGTTTTCTATCCCATGAATATGAGAGCCAACTGACTACATGTTTACCAACAGGAACTCTGCCTGTTATCACCTAATTCAGGGAAGGACCACTGTCCTGCAACTTTTAGATGAATCCCAGCTCCAACAATTTGGGTGAATTTCTTCCTCAGCAAGTCATCATCAAGTTCTGTAGAAATATGCCAATGAGTCATTCATTTGATTTGGGTGTGCTGGATTATAAATCTAAAAGCTGAGGAACTGTATCTCTTGTGAACTGGAGATGGACATAATCAGTTTAGTTCATACGTGAAACCTGTGTGATGCAAATTTCCTTTTTATTCGGCCACTAGGAACAAGAACTCTCCATGCAGCTCATATTCACCTGGTCGTGCGGACTATGTGCACCGAAACAAAGACAAACAGTCCTATAAAAAGGGACAGCTAAAGCAATCAGTATGGAGGGTCTGGTTACTTTTACGGTGTTGGGGCAGGTATTGTTCCAACCAGTAAACCATTCAAGCAAAGAAATTATACCAAATATAATGTTCACTAAAGAAGGATGCAAGTTTGACAATGCACAAAAGATAAAAAAACAACAACAATGAAACTAAATACTTAAAAAAAGAATGCAGAGAAATTGAGAAATCTGCTATTTTACACATTTGTAAAATGATTTCTCAACGACTGCAGGTGCAAAAAAACGGCTTTTATTCTTTATATTTAATTAATTTAATCTGTTTTCTTCTAATTACACAGAGTATAAACCCCCACATTATTGGCCCTTATAAGGATGCTGTAAAGATGACAGATTTAGTAGAATGTTAAGGTTCAGCAAATCCATATATGGTATGAATACATGAATGTCAGTGAGGACCTAGTGGTCACAGAGAGGTACGTCATGGCGTCTTTCCTACAAGTTCACAGCACCTCACTTCAAAAACCAGTTAAAAAGGTAAAATTAAAAAAGACATGACAAAAAAATGTTGAGCCGTATAAAAAAGCTAATATAGTTTGACCATTTAAAACAAAATCCTGTATAAGAAAGGCAAGCTCAGTCCGTGACTAGCCATGTTCTCCTCCATTTCCGCAGTAAAAACAGGTGAGACTCTGACTGCAACAGTTTCAGGTGTTTAGCTCCTGAAACTGTCTGGTCTCTGAAACTTGGCCTCTTTCTGCCAGGGAATCAAAGCAGAACCTCACTTCAAATGCTCTGTAATACCTGCTGGTATTAACGAAGAGGCTAAAAAGATTCAAAAATCCTGCTAACAAATTTAATTACCTTTGCAGTTAACCACAGCTTAGCAGCCAATGACCTGATATTTCCACTGAAGACCAGCTAAGGTGGTGTGGGGTACGGATTGGAGACGGACGCACCGAGGGGGCCGCCGATACCGCCACGCGTGGCAGTCCAGGGCGTCTCAAAGCCGTCCGGTGGGCATACTCACCGCCAGCCGAGACAGCAACAGCACACATGTGGCCCTATCTTCTACTGGAGTGCAAATTAGATACAGTTGATTAAAATATTGAGTCATTTCCACAGTCACTGTTGGGGGAATAAAAGGAGAGCAAGTTCTGAAAATGCACCTCGGTGCGCGTGTGCGGGAGCATGTTTGTATGTTTAAGATAGAAAGAAAGGGAGCTCAGTTAAATTTCAACAATAAGCACTTTCTCATTTATATAGATTCCCTTTGACAACCGTGCCCTTTCCCAAAGGACAACTCTGAGTTACATCTTCTTGCAGCAGCACAGGATTTCTCTGTTATCACTCAGCAGTCCACTTCAATGAGTTAAAGCATCATGCGGGGTTGTATATACGTTCCAATAGCGTTCTCGAGTTCTCGCCGCACCCGGAAAAAAAAAAAAAAAGTGAATATGACTCGTGTTATAAAAACTTCTGCCTCGCTGCAATATAACAAAAGAAAATTAACACTTTGGGGTTGCCCTGGTTACCTAATTGCATCACAACACTGCACACAGGAGCCAAAGTAACTGAATTTTGATGAAAAGGCGGTGATAATTTACGGCATTGAGAAATTAGTTGCCGTGGCGACGCGTTAATTACATCTCAAATTAACAATGCAAGTGTAGTGAAATTAAATATAAATCATATTTTCTGCATAAATTACAGGGGTTGATTAGAGCGGGCGCCAGGAGAGAGAGGTTGAGATTCCAAGGGCCTATCACATCCCCCTCCTTCCCTCCCTCTATCTGTCGTTTTCCTTCTCCTTCTCTCTCTCGTCTCCCTCCTCCCAGTCCTCTATGCCACCCCCAACATCCTGACTGGTTCCCTTAAAGACAGGGACTGGATTAGTTTAGCTGGCTTGCCACATTAATGGATTTTCATGTTAGAGTGTTATCTGTCCACAAACACTTTCTTTTAGTTACAGTATGTGTTTGCTGGGGTTTTTTCGGTGCACACAGATGCACATTTGGTATAGAATGTAAATTGCAGTGTGTGCATTTTCATGAGTTCCTTTATTTATTTGTTTATTTAATTTCCTTTGGGATATATGGGCCATTATTATCGTTTTAAAATAAGTAGAGAAAGAGAATGGAGGGAAACAAAATCTTCCTTCTTTATTTGGAGTTAAAGAGTTAAGACTCAAAGTAATCTAATTTCTAACTTCTATGTTTGCGTTTACATAAGGGATTAAAAAACAACTCCCAGGCGTTCTGCTCTGTTTTCTATTTTTGTTTGTTTCTTAAAACTAAAACTGTTACTTGTTTATTAAGATCATTTACACCAAATTTATTGCAAAAAAAAAAACGTACTTAATATTGTTGGGCAATATTGCAAAACTATTACATCCCAATTTTATTTTACAGTTAAATCACACTATTATGATTTTTAACCCAATAATGCCATATAA
This sequence comes from Brachyrhaphis roseni, assembly GCA_903066815.1. Lineage (NCBI taxonomy): Eukaryota > Metazoa > Chordata > Actinopteri > Cyprinodontiformes > Poeciliidae > Brachyrhaphis > Brachyrhaphis roseni. Next base: position 21,025 of record CAEFZY010038478.1, read on the forward strand.
GTAAGAATATAATAATAGTTTTTTTTAACCATATTAAGCACAATGCACCATCAGACTATTCAACCAAAATACAGGAAGCTTTTTTCATCTAAAAAATTAAAAAGGACATCACCACTCAAATAAAAAGAAAAAAAAACTGAAACAAACAATATGCGCCTCATGGATGCTATCACTCTATGCTTGGCAGATTGTCAGCATGTTTTAATCCTTCAAAGTTTAATACTGTCACATCAGCCACACCTAAAACATGTGAAAATATAAAAATGGGCCCACAGATTATTAAATAAAGCTCATGCACCTGTGTTCAAGAACTGCATCTTATGTTGTAGTCAACAGGAGACAAACCAACTATGTGCAGAACTAATGTTACCTGTGTATTTATTTTTTCAGAGTTTTTTTCTACAAAATATCATGACGTAAATCTGTAAATTTAAACAGAACACATGATTAGGCCAAGAAGTCCTTAAAGTAACAACTGGTTTTAATTGACAAGATGAGTAGATCTCTATTTTTATTCTTTTTTTGTTAGATCACCAGAGCAGTTTTGATGTCCAGTAATCAAAAACGGTAATAAGTCTTCAAAAGAGGAAACTACAAACTAAATTATCACAGCCACCTTGCACAAAAATATGCGTAAGAAAATTAAAAAGCTACATTTAAATAAAACCAAGATATTCCCAAAAATGATTGATTCCAAACTGCTTCTTGTATACATTCTCACATCATTTTGTAAAACAAAGAATAATAATAATAATAATAATAATAATAATAAATTAACACATTTTTGGATAATAAAATTTATTTTCTACCATACAATTTGTTTAAAAACTACAGAAAAAAAAATAAAAAATCATACTTGCAACTATAGTGGGTAATCTTATTTAATTTAATCTTAAAAGAAAATAAGTGCTAAAATATATAACAAATTGTGATAAATAATAATCAGCAATGAAATCTGTAATGTATTAATGCCAAAGCCTTCAAGACACTCAGCACAGTCCATTTTTATTTATGTGAATATGTAGTTTCCAGTCAAAAATAGAACAATTTAAAAAAATAAAGATAAGTACTCAGCATCAGGACAGTATTTGATTGAGTATTTGTGTCAGGGAGTGTTAAACTGCATATGTCTGGGTCTAAAAAAGAAATAAGACAGAAGAGTGAAAGCAAAGAAGGAAAATGAGTCTCTCCTCCCCACGATTCCTCCTGTGGCCCAACTTCCCTTTAAGCATCACAAACAAGCCTCAGGAGTGATGTCAAGGAGGGCGGGGTGACGGCGGGGGGTGCTGAGCTGAGAGAGAAAGCTGAGCGCAAACACAATAGCAACAGGAACCAACTTGAGCCATCTAAATTATTCATACACCAGATGGATACGTTTCCCCAGGATTTCACACTAAAACCCAGCCGTTCCGCTTTACCCCCGCGCTCTGCACTGTCTGTTGGGCGGACGCCGCCAGGAATCAAGATAACTATCATTTTATCTAAACCGTTTCATGTCTGATTCATATCAGCTCTGAAGAGTGGAAGCCCCTCGACAGCACGATCGCACGTTTGTTCTAATTCCACAGGCACAAAGAAGGGGGAACATGTTCTCTTTCCTCTATCTTCAAAGATGTAGGCGCTGTTATGACCTTGTCAGAAGGATATTATACAAATCAGAGGGTCCTCGGAGGGGGACGTCATGTGTAACGCTGAATACACCTCAGCAGCTTGATGTGTGCTTGCAGGCGGCCTACAGTTTCTGGGATTGAGAGTAAACATGGAATTAAACCAGAAACCTAAACTTCTTGTCTCGCGTTTAGCTCACCTGTTTGTGCCGAATTGCCTTTTTCACATATTTTATCAAGCATGTTATATCCAAAGTGCGACTATACACCCAAATTTTAGAGTATGAAAACAATCTTATTGTGAAACCATGGCACAAACCATAATTGATGGGTGTTGATGGTTTAATACCATAGCCTGCCAATAGAAAAAAAAAATACTCCCATGAGAAAAATGTCAAACTTTTCTCACAGCGCATGCCTTAAATTCAAAGAGATCGTATTTATGTCAATTCCATTGAAAAGACAATCATCAGAGCTATAAAAAGATAATTAAATTAGACATTTATTTAGCTTTGACTTGTGACACCATCATTCAAAAACATAAATATGTTTATGGTGAGTCTTTTACCACTATCAGTGGGTAGTGAAATTAATCAGAAATACCTTCCAACTAATCCACCCACACTATAATTACTGTGTGGCTTTGAATAACTCCCCATTTGGTGGTAACAAACCCAGTTTTTAACACAGACCAGCCTGCCTTATTTCACAGAAGTAGCAAAAATATGATTGGTCAGCCATTTGCACCTGGAAGATGACGACTTTTAAAAGGACAAGACATCATTGAGAGAATAAGTAGTCTTTCCACTACTCTTTGTGCAACCCTCACCCCTTGGAAGTAATTCCAGTGCCTTCACACAGAAGTGAAAGCGCTAAGGAGTAGGAGGGGTGGAGGTTTAATGGCTCAATAATGTCTCAGCCCAAGACTGGTAGTCCTCCTATGTCTGTGCAAGCAGAAGCAGCATAACGCTGACCAATTTGGGAATTTAGGAGCAACTTAAAGAGGAGATTTGGTGCAAATATCTTCGCAGTGTGAAAAAAAGCTCTGTGTGGGGTGAAGCAGCACAGAATGGATGCTCGACCAACACGATCGGATGAATTCTATCAAAATACCACATGTCAGCATGTGACACTGAAACTGGAGACGGTCAAATGACATTTATTTAAGTGGCACATCTTCCACCGTGGATAGATGTGGGAAGGAAAAGGTCAATAAAAACAAGTCAGGGACTGCAGTATCAAGCTGTAAAGGATGCCTCTGTCATCTGTCCTCATTTGTCTTTCTCCTTCCTTCCCTTCCTGTTCCTCTTCTCACCTTTCAGCTTCCAGTCACTCAGAAAGTGCTTAAAGTTTGACAAACACAGCAGGGTTGCTTAGGAATAGAGATGAGCAGAGAGGTCGGCTGGTAAATGGCCTAGAAATTCAAAAATGTTCTATTTTCAATCAGTGACCTCGCCGTATGTAAGTGCAAACAGGCTGTACTATCAGCAACACACTTTAATGCAGATGTTGTTACAGAGAAAGGAAGCCATAAAGTTTCTTATTTTGAGCAGCAGTGCTTAAAAAGGAAGTCAGACGCTAAATAAGAACGTATTGTATTTTCTACAGAATCTTGGCTGCTTCTGATTCAAGGAGGATGGTTAAACATATTACAGCAACATCCCTCGGTTTTGTCATTCTAAACTTTCTACTTTTGCCTGTCCTGAAACATTCTGGATTTACAAATGTTGGCATTTGGTGTAGACCCCAGAATCTCTATTGAATATACATAGAAATAGTGTTGCCCCTCCCCCACCTGTGTCTGAAAACTGTCAGTCAGTTGTTTGACAGGAGATTTATGCTATTCTGTAACTGACATCTAACACAAACTTAGCTGCTTGCAAATATTTCAGGATGCACAACATCTATTTTTTGACTTTAACTACGTGCTGACACCTACTTCTGACAAATGTAGATGTGTGAAAGCATCATAAATAAGTTTTAGCAGGTTGCACTAACAGCACCACTGTCAGTACAGTGCAGAAGTTGTAAGAGAGGTAGAAAAGAAATCTAAACGAGTTATGCTAGTGCCACTGAGACCTAAAACTGAAATAATAAGAAAGCACAAAAGGCCTTGAAACCTATATAAAAAGGAAACTATAATTTAGGCTTAGACATTTTCATGGTAAGCAGTTTTAAAGCACTACAGCCCTGCTTAACAGCAAATATCTCTCACAAACTTAGTGTAGCATCGCCTGTCCCCAGAATTAAGCTGATTTCTGGCATCATAAAATATTAACATTTTTAAGTAGCATTTTCAACCTTACGATTTTTCATCTCACCCTTCCTATGCTATTCTTTTAAGGTCCCATTTTTCCCCATTATAGTGGAGCAGAGTAATGTAGCACTGCCTCGTCCCCCGCTTGAATCAGCTGAAAGAAGATTACTGCATTTTTTATGCCTTAGAAGAAGGACAAAATGGGCTGTTGGATTATTTTTCTGGCTAAATAAATGTTATTTTCCTTCAATTGTATCACCTTTGTTTTATAGCTTTGTGTAAATATTTTGCAGTATTTATCCTTAACACTGTAAAAGCGTATGACTTGCATATACAATGAATGACAGATTACAGCAGAAAAACAAGAAAGAAATATTTTTAAAGTTGTTGGTATCAGCAGATCAAATATCACAAGACATAAAATTTAAAATCTGTCATGAAACTCAAACTGGTGCATCCCTATACCTGGGTTCTTTACATTTGTGATCTGAAGCATATGAAGAGGATGATTGGAGACATGGCACACCCCATCATCACTCCATATTAGAAGTATCCCATCTGTGGCATATTACTAGAAAATGGTACTCAAACACTTCAAATCTGGATCAATAAGCTGAGTAAAATCTCTTTCACATGTGGTAAGATTCTGCTAAATGTCACATAGCCCAGTCGGTAAAAAATAAATAAAAACAGGCAAGACCTTCTCGACAAGTTTAAATAAACCCTGCAGGATAATGCTGGCTCTCCTGGGGGAACCAAAAGCTGATGGCTTTGAAACAGGAGGGAGGGTATTTTCAGCGGGGCTGCCCAGCATGAGAGATCCTGCATGTCTCACAGCTGAGCTTGTTTTATTGAAAGGTTGTTTGAAAGGCCCTGAACCCAAGACATCGGTGGTCATGTTTGTTTGGCTTAAAGAGGGGCTTTCACCGAGAAGAGCAGTGCGGGTTGTCAGGAGTAAATGAAGAGAAAATGAGGTGGGTTAGCGCTCGTGGTAACTTGGAAATGTACGCTGTTAAAATTAATAAAATGGTCTCAATACAGCTTCAATTACAACCTGCTACAAATGTGAAGCGCTCGAGTCGAGCTTAGCCGCTTTGTGCAAATAAGTGCCAAAACCAGTGCTGTTATCAGGTAATGGAGTGAGTGGAAGAGAGAGGGCCTTTTGTGAACTTGACACTCCCATTAAGCCCATACTGGAAAGTGCAGTATTTGATCAGGAGATGGGAATTGAGCAAAAATGAACTGAAACCAGATCCCACATGACTTATTTTCCTGTTGGCTCTCAGCTTTGGGTGTCACTCAGACTTAATAAAGCTTTCAGATTTTCATTTTATCACAGAAAATAGACTGGGCAAAAATAAAATCACCCGGTTTTGCCCTAATGGAGCAAAGTAATGGCGGGGTGAAACTGACACAACACATTTTGTCCATAGTAATACCATCAAAATGAAAGCATATTCACTTCTGGACTTTTCCAGGAATCAATTCAAACTGAATATTGGCCTTTTCCACTGACTTTATTTCATAACGATTCCAACAAATACAGCACTCTGGCAATAGACTGTCACCTCAGGTGATACCAACACAACTATTTCACCCTATAGAGTTACAGGCTTCTCTAACCCACACTGAACCTCCTCCGCCAACCAATAATTCTTATTTTATTTCCGCACTTTATACATTAGGGGTACATTACACCCATTCCATCAGATAGGATAAGTCCACTTTTACACCCAGGTGTTACATTCCAAGGTTAGGTCATTTGGATGGCTGTGACCTTTGATGGCTCCATCTTCAATGAAAATTATCCAGCGATCTCCACACTGACATGCACACAGATGCCCTTGTGCTGAACACTCCCACTATGAGGATAAGAGCAATTCACTGGGGGGACATTATGGAAATATTCATTTGGGAATTATGTATTATAATTAGAATGTGTGCCACATTTCGCCATCCTAACTGTGGCGGAGGTTCACAAAGATAAGCCCGAGAAGCTGAACTGCAATGCTTTCCTGCAACTATCAGTGATTTCTCAAGTTTCTTCTTCTGTAGAGAATACTTTGCTTTTAAGAAGTAATTAAGAAACATATAAAGCAGAAATAAAGCTCCAAATCTCAGTCCCATGTGCTCCGGTATCTGATTAACAACTCTGGGGAGGACAGATGTTAAATTGTGTATGCCCATCAGCGCTATGACTTTCTGAAGATTTATCAGGCATGTAAATCATGAATAAAATATTTCCTTGTTGTGGGAAAATTTTACATCTGTTTGGGGTATCATTCACTTCCAAATGCGAGAAAAAGTACAGATCTGACCTACAAAGGCTTGCTTTTGATAAAAATTAAAAACTATTTCTTTTTACTTACAGTGTTGTGGGAAATATCTGTTTTAGATATTCCTAAAGAAAACACGAGTAGATACAAACAACAGTTTTAAATTGATCAATTTATCTATAATACAGGGGAAAAACTGTCCAAATCAACCTGGCCCTGTTTGAAAAGTAATTCCTCCTAAACCTAATAACTAGCTGTTCCAACCTTGGTAGCAACATGTGCCATCAAGCATCCTGGCCACACTCAGGTCAGATCACTGCCAGAACAGCAGACTAAAAATATCACATAAATAGAACCTGTCTGACAGCAGGAAGTAGGTTTAAAAAATCTCCAAGAGCAGCACAAAATCGAATCAAATTAAGAAACAGATAGGAAGAAACCTCATTATCAGTCTGGAAAGATTTACAAAAGACTTTCTGATGTTATGATACTCCAGTAATCCACAGCGATAAACCTTCCCAGCAGGACCCAGCCTACCAAAATCCCTTCTAGACCGCATCTAACACTCATCCAGAAGGCCACAAAAGAACCCAGAGCAAAATCTAAAAATCTGCATGCCTCACTGACTCAGTTAAGGTTCAGGGTCCATGACTTCATAAAGAAGATACACCTTTGTTTAATCATTCAAACTGTTTGGAAAAAGTGAGTCCAGTTGCATCTGAGGAAAAACTAACAGCAGTTCACAAATTATGATCGTAGTAACAGGTAAACATGGTGATGAGATGTCGTTGGGCTTCTTAAGTACCTGATCAACAGGCCAATAATCCAAACCCCACCAGCAAGTTTTCCTCTCACTGGCTAAAAAGAAAAGGAAGATTTTGAAGAGGCCAAAACTTCAATCTGATTGAAATGCTGTGGCATTACTTACAAAAGGCAGATCATGCTTGAAAGCCCTTGAATGGGGCTGGAATAAAACAATTCAGCAAAGAGGAGTGGACCACAATTCCTCCACAATGATGTAAAAGACTCATTGCCTGAGTTAGTAAATGCATGATGGCTGATGTTAAAGCAACCAGATAACTTTTTTCCCCTTTTTAAATGACATCACTTCAAAACTCCTTTTTTATATTTACTCAGATTGTCTTTGTCTGATATTTAAATCTACATTTAATTGGCGGAGAAAAAAAAGCAAAAGCCAAAGAAATCTGTAAGGGGCAAATACTTTTTCACTGCTCCTGTATTGACTATAAAAAATACTTTTTCAGTCTTGTAAAGACAAGATAAACCACAGCCCATGCACACAAAGCTCATGCTTGCTTCTATTTTATTCCAATGTGTGCATAAATAAGTGAGAATAAACAGCCCAGAGAGTGTGACGGTGTCAGAGGGATCATGAACAAGGCGGCGGAGGCAGTGCTGGAGGTTGAGCCACGAGCCACCAGGACTGTAAGCGTCTCCAATCGCCCCTGGCCACCATCACGTTGCCATGCTCCGGAACAGACAGGCCTGCGCGCACAACAGATGGAACTAATGATGCGAAACAAAAGAGATCATTTCGCCGTGGTCCTCCAGGAAGCCAGAAAGCAGGGCTTGGAAGTTTGAATGATGGGATCAGGGGAGTTGCACGAGGGTGTATTTGGATAGCCTTTTTTTTTTTTTCTTCTCGGGAGGTGCTCTGATGAATAGGAAAAAAAGGCCTTTGATGTAAGTCAAAATACATCCTGATTAATAGGATGATAATGAAAATAATAGAAAATAAGCTAACTGCTGAAAAAGCAGAAGATACATTTATGTGGTGGGTGTTGTTAGAATTTGTTTTATTCTAACACATATAATCACTTAATCAGGTAAATCAATGAACAAATGCAATAAACAAACTTTTCAACTTACTAAGCAAACAAAATAATAAATTTTTATGCATTTGAATAAAGAATATCCCAACCTGATTTCAGATATGTTGGAAGTCTCCATCAATGCTCCTTACAAATGATCAATCCAGAAAGTTACCGTCAAAATATAATCCCCAATACCTTTCATTGGGCCGTGATTAAAAGAGCGGCACCAACAGTGAGATGTATATGGCACGCCCAGTTTTAAACAATCACATGGCTCGCACAGCTGTATAAAGAGTTTGTCGACATTTTTGCTCCTTAAATCTGGATTTTCAGTTTGTAATCTAAGGTTTTTTTACTCTTTAGTTTAATGCTCATAGTAATTAAGCTGCAGCAGCGTCCTGTCTGTCTGTATCACATGACCTGTTCTGTCACTCAGGTATACACAAACGGTTTAAGACAAGGAGCTGTGTTAAGAAGATCAAGATCTCTAAAGCAGAACAACTTTTCATGCCTTAAAGAAATGACCCAAAACAAAACAGAGAAAATATGCTAACTTTAGCCTATCACCAAAGCATGCTGCACAAAATAAAAATGATTGTTAAAAATGATTATTTTTTGTTTTTGCATTACATATGAATTCTGCTCCACTTTTTAATTTCACATTGTAAATCGTGTTTTATTTGCAATAAATATGCACATTTTGTGGGTTATTGTAATCAAATTTTGAATTTAATGCAGGGAATTTAATAATAGTTAAAATAATAGTTTCCTGTCAATTTTTCTAAAAATCCTGCTCCATAGTAACTCAATAGCTATGCTGTTTTTATTTATTTTTACTTTTTTACACTGTAGATCCTGGACAAAAGTTGCTAACAAACCACTGTGTCTTGAATAAACAAAAACAAATCAAATTTGAGCTGAGGACATTTGCATATCCTGCGGGACAGGATTAGATTTAGAGGTCATCTTCTATGAGCCGTTCCTCAGTATACGCCAATGTAATGTTTCTGTCAAGTACTTCCTATATGAGCCTAGTCTGCTTTCCAAGTCGAAGAGTTTAGAGAGGGAGCGCTCGGCTTTTTTTAAATGCAATGTGTCAAATAGGAGTTCAAACACCTTGGGATGGGATTTAACCAGGACGTAGAAAAGAGGAGCCAGATGCATTCCCATCCACACACGAAGGGGATCACTGGGAAAAAAGTTCAGCTCTGACACTGACACAAACAGCAGAGCAAGGCCTGTATTAGAGTCAGGTTAGCAAAGATAACACTATCAGCTGGATCCCCACGGGTACAGAATGCAGGGCCTTGCTGGCAAATAAAGCTACAGTGTCTTGACTCCTTCGCACATTAGCTCTGATTACAATGACCTTCATTATATCAGCTACCCTTATTACAACACGTGGAAGACGTCTCTCCCCCGGGCGAAGCACAGTGGGGGGGTAGAGTACCAGAAAGTGGTGAGATTCACTTGTCAGGACTGAGCAATGAAAATCAAAGCATCTCTCTACCATCTTTACAGAGAAGCTTTGTCTGTTCTGTTTTGAATTTGTCTGTGAGCATCAATTCCTTCCTCGCTTCCTCTACCTGGATTGTGTTGGATTGTGTCCCTTCCTCTATCCAGCAGAGAGAGGAAGGGACTTTGACTAGGCCAAATTTTTAACTGTCTTTTGAGTGTTGTGTTGGACCTGAGGGGGTTCCTTGAAATGCATAAAGAGAGCACGAAAACACCACAAAGAAACTCTATACATTCAATTTGAGCCAGGGACTATTTTCGTAACAGAGCAACAGTGCACTGTAATAAAAATTAAGAACTTCTAATATCTTCAAGCTAAACCCTAAATTTATAGAAAACATCACATACAGCAAATATATTTTCTTAAAATTAACTGGTATCTTTGATTTTACCTCCCTAAATTAGCACAACTCTTGAAAGAGCCCTAAACATTCATCAAATTTTTTTATGAACCTAATTTTTAAATAACAGTCTTGACTCTATAAGCATTTGCTCCTCCACATCCAATACGTGAAGCCAAGTGCTGTTTAATATGTAACAACATTGTTAACCTCAATTTCCTGTCTCGTCTGCCCCCTCCACAGGCCGCATTGTTAGCTTAAGCAGGCTCTTGGCAAACGCCGACGTTGCAGTGGTGACTCTTATTCAGCCTGACCACCCTGCAGACGAGGGGCTTCTCTCCCACAGCCCGCCTCATCTCTTCTTCGGGCCCCTACTGTGTGTCCCCAGCCCTCCCCGTTTTGCTGGCAGGTGAATCAGGATAACAGATGTTGGCCTGAGAAAGAGCAACGCTTCATTGCATTCACTTAGTGCTGCCAACACACCCAACGCAAGATGAGCCGACCTGCGGGGGGTTCAGAGGACCATCCCGTCAGCCGCAGGGAGGAAGCCATGTTGGCGTGTGCGTGTGTGTGTGTCTGTTCACTAGGGAAGGGGGAGTATGGACTGTTTTGTCTTGGATTACAGGCAAATTAAGAGATTCTAAAAAACCCAAGATGCTCCTCAATGAGAAAGTCAAACACACAAACATCTCAGGGACTCTGGATTTCGAGATGTGTGAGACACTGAGCCGGTTAATCACATATTTTGTCAAAGTAGGATTTCTGCAGAGGAGCGGAGGATACAAGAAGCGATATAACCAAGAGTGTACTTAGCAGAACCAGAGTTTAAGCCATGTTGATCCCCTATGACAGCATGTTCTAAAAAAATGGCAAATAAAATTGTAACTTAATTATAGATTTATAATGAGCCACTGCACCACTGCCAAAAACAAGTCCCATACCAAGCCAAACAGGCACCTGCTGAATGCTCCCTGCTCATGGGTTTTCATAGCTTAATTAATCTATGCCTTGGGGTATCATGACTTGTACGTGCTGCTTGTGTGCATGTTTGAGACAATTAAGTTGCTCCAAGAAACAGAGGTGCAACTTCAACATGGAGCAGAGACACTGACGCACAGCACATGGCATAACACATTTTGTGTTCTGTGAAAGTCGCATCAATTACCCAATAATTTGCTTAAGGCTGAAGAAAACAAGGGAATAAATGCCAAATGTGTGAAATGCTCTTTTTACATGAGTGAAGCAAGAACTGTGAATGCTGATCAGATGGAAAAGAGAATACCTTTTCACTTTAAAATGTGTTTTCTAAACTTAGCTGCCACTTTGTTGCATCTGGTAATCAGTTTTCTGGTAAATACGAGGGAAATGGCAAATTGATTTAGGTTTAAGACTCACCTTCCTATTGTAAAATCTGCACTGAAGATGGATCTGCTGCACAATCCGTCTGATGCTCACTCTACTGCCATCTGATTCCTGTAGATAAACATAAAATAGCTGTTTACTGTCACTCGCCGTTTCTTTGAAATGACAGATTTAAAGAATTTCACAAGATATTTCCAAAGACTGGTTGTGCTGTAAAGGGTAACAATCTTCAAAGCAGACACAAGCGAAGATTCAAACGAAGCCCGAACAACTGCACCAACAGAATAATGCAGAGACAGGTATTTATGGTAAACATGAACAAGACATGTCACAGCATCTGAGAAAGTCTTTATTTCTTGTTCTGTTTCAAAATGAATAATAAAATGATCTTGTAAATTTTTCTTACATTTTCTGGCCTGCAAGTCCCAACTTTCGACATCCCTTTCATAAACCTTTGCTGTTGTTGCCTTTGCATTTAAAGGTTTTTCAAATTTGTGCAAAATCTATGTTTACTTATACACTGAAGACTAGGCATGGACTAGGCATTGTCACACACAGGGTGTGACAATTTTGAGTAAAAACACTCCCATTTCATGGTCTTTGACCAAAAAAAATGTAAATAAACTTGCAGAATATGATCTAATCGATGTGATTTAAACAGAAAAGCAACATTTCCCACCGCTGTAAAAATAATTTATTGTTCATCACACATTTATTTGTTGATATTTCCAATTTGGTGCATAGATTAAGCAAAACAAAACTGCCATTTGAATTTATTTGTGGTTTTTGCATATAATATTCTAAGTAGAGTGACAAAGTGTATGCAATATTAGTCGAGCCTGCATTTGTAATAAAAGTGAGCTGGAGAGGTAAGCTGTCGAGAAACTGAATCTCTTGTAGATGTCTTACTTCTTCTAGAAAGCTGACTGGCAGTGCACAGCAACATTCATGCACACCTCAAGCATTCGGCCTACTAAAAACCATGCTGGTCAGAGGTCTGTTGGCTAAAACAATCCAACGCAGAAATCTGATTGCTACCTTGACTAAGAAGACTCTGACCTCTGCAGATAAGATATTGACCACTGGTAAGAAACATGCCCAAACTATCCCTTCAGAGATCAGAGCAGAATTTTTCTGCTTTGTGTAGCTATGGCTATTCAAATCCGATTAGTAGTTTTCTACAACTATCATAAACCCGACTACACCTCGTACACATGCCTTCATTCTTGTTGCAGGCCATTAAGAGAAGTTAGAAACAAAGAAACAAAAAAAAAAAACCTCTGCACACATAATCACGCCGTGGTACACTGCCAGCATTTCTCTCATCTAAAAACCAAACGAGTATTTTGTTTGTTTGCTAAACAGCCCAGATGAACGTAGTTCTGATTTATTGATGCGAGATCCAACTGAAATAATTGGTCACTAAAATAAATTAGGACAAAAGTATGAAAATCTCTTGAACTCTAATTACCAGTTTGAATGAGTCTGATAACGATAGAGAAAAAGGTATTAGATGCAATAATTATTACTATTGCTAATTACATTTCCAATTATGTCACTAATGAGAACAGCTTAATTATCTGCGCACTGGATAAATAAGAGTTGTGCTCCCAACCAGTTGTGATGTAGCTACGATATGAAGGGCAAGCCTTCTGACCAAAAACATACAAAAAAAAAACATGTAAACCACCACAGTTGCATATTTTGATATGATATGAACGAATTAATTAATAATCTGTTTTAGAACATCTTTTTTTTCCCCCTTTGCATCTAATCTGTGGTGAACTTCCTGTTATCCAGCAAAAACATCCCAGACCGGAAGAGCTAAGAGCATCTGTGAACTCCTCTTATTAAACTCTACTTTGTGGTTACAATCTCAATAGTGACCATCTCTCTGAAGCTGCTTAATTATTAAGGATTATTTTGTGCCTTCTCAAAATTAAAGTACTTAATGTAAGGAAATGTTATTGTCCAGGAAGAGAGCGAGACACTCGTCCATCAGGAGAAAAGCTACGGAGAGAAAAAAATGTGTGCACAGATAAGACATACAAACTTCAAACATTAGGCCAGGCCCCACAGTTGGACAAAAATAATAATCAAAAGCACCTGTGTCAAGTAAGAATGGGCAGCATTCTGAGGAATGTAATTATTTGTAGAACATTCTCCTGTTTTTTTGTTTTTTTTTGAAGAGTAGATCTAAAATATCCTAGAGAATATACTGCAAGGGAAGCCGAAGTAACTAAGCGCAATGCTACTTGACACACTACTGGCTGGCGTTTGCAAAAACAACCAATCCAGGAGCGTAATTAATTTTTCTTGGCGTTGATTAACTGTACTCCCCAATGCAGAAATAAGAAGGACTGTAAATATTAGCTTCTACGGTAGTGGCAGTACTAATGCATATCAAGGTATATTTGGTGTTTGAATTATTAAAATAGAGTCTAGTGGCTTCAATGTATGTCTCAAGTACTTATGGATTTTGCTATTTGTGAGCAGTTGTGGTCCATAACAACCATGAATCCTGGGACTCCACTGCATTGTGTAGTTGCACAATTTAACGTAACCTTTGAAGGGAAGTTATTGAGAAATAACCAGGTAAATTTTTTTGAACAGTATGTGTGTTTGTTTGGTTCTGACTGTATAGATCTATCGACAGAAATTCAGATGATTTTTTTAAAAAGTTTGTTTTTATTGTCACTTTTATTAACATTTTTGAAAATGTCACCCAAATTCCACACCATGTATTCAGTTCCTTCCTTTATTAATTGCATTGTACATTGCGTTTGTTCCATACATAAAATCCCAATAATAGACATTGAGGTTTCTCAATGTCTAAATGTTACACTACATGTAACATTTAGTTACATGTAGTGTGACAAAATGTAAATTAGTTGAAAGGGTGTAAATACTTTCGCAAGGCACTGTTTTGCTGTAATGCATTTAAAAAAGTATCAAAGTGCTGTTGAAATTTCTCACATTCCTTGACGGGCGTATCGCTGACTTTGACTGAGCGGAAGTGTTGCACAGAACCGTGTCTGGTTGCCAAGTCAAGGAACAATGGATTAGTGACATATCTTCAATACGGCTGCTGCCTAATCCGACCATCTGAGCTAAGCTGTACCAGGTGAGGCAACAGTCTGAGACACCTCTGGAACAAACAGGGATCTCCTCCTAAACGCCCACAGGATGGCTACTTCCAGCCTTTGAGAAACTTCCTTGCCTTCTTCAGATGTAGCAGGCTTAGGAAATCTCTGTTTTTGTGCTCTGAGCAGAGCAACACTTGGATCATTGCTTGGTAAATCATGGCTAAATTATGCTTTACCAGAAGAGCAAAGTTAGACCACAACAAAAATCATATAAATGGTCCCATTTGTGAAAAATTAAACCATTTTGCACAAATGGTCTCAATAAACATATAAATTACATTTCTACTTATCTCCCTTAATGGAGTTTTTAAGTTGAGAATTTGAACATCTGCTTCAATATTGTATGTTTGTTTTTTGTTCGGCATATTAAAGAGAGGAATTGTGTGTACTAGTGTATGTGTCACGGCCAAGGAATGTTGCCAACTTTAGTTTCAAAGTCTCTCCCCTCTCACCTCACTTAGAGCAAGAGGAGGAGCAAAAACAAACAAAACCAATGAGAAACATTCATTGTGCTGCTGCTTTTTTCCCCCCTTTCTCTAATGTCTGTGGCATTATGTAAAAACAGGTTTTGATACGTTACGGCACGACTGTTTTTCAGTACATTTTTCACACATGACCTCATAATTTGAGGGAAAAAAAATACGCACACACCCATTTAACAGGTACTTATTGTAAAGAGACAAACAGCACCAAAAAAAAGTGGGTATTTCACACGCATATACTTTCCACGAACAGATATTTTCCACTCTAAGATTGGAATGGTACAAAGCATCAATATGTTCTTTGGGGGCGGGGGGCAGAGATGCACGCTTCTTACTAGTTCTAAAATAAACATTATTAATGATGGATCTAAATATTTAAGTCTGCAAAAGCATTTGCAGACTTACATAACATTACATGAGATTAATCCATTAATTTTGTGAACCGTATAGTGATGAAGGTGAATCAATATCTCCAAATTTCCAGTTGATTTGATTGCCCTTGTGTGTTAATATGCCGAACAAATGTACATTAAATATATTTCTTGCTGTGTCCTGAAAGCAGCGCTCAGACAGAAACGCGGTGCTCCAAAAGAACACAGCAATACCACAAAAACAACCCAGAGCCAAGCCACTAGTGAAAACCATGTCAGAACATGTGAATGAGGGAAGGTTCTGAAAAGGTGCATATTTTGATTTTAGTGATAAAACAGCAATCAGAGGAGCTGAGAGGTATTAACTGTTCAGTGACTGCTGAGATACTGGGAACCCGTTCGGTTCGATCAAGCTCACTAGAAGGGACAGTTTCAATATCCTCACTTTTACAAAACCATGAAAGTTAAAAGGACAGATTGGGATAAACAGCATCTACAGTCAGTGGTTTTAACAGTGCACCTGCTTACTGCCAGTTTATTTCCAAGGCGGTGCAGAGGATACTAATGTCATCAGTAATTCAACTACACATGATTTTGTTAAAGAAGGTTCTAAGCATTTTTTTTTTTTAAGCTGCTCTTGTGCATGACAAAAAGACAAAATGAACCTGAATGGTGAGATTTTCTGAGGTTAAGTTACCATTGGTTGCCCTTGGGCATAAGAATGAGATAAATTTACTGGAAAAATTATACACACTCCTTTGTCACGCAATGTGACGGGACCAAAAAGTCACTCCAGTTCATCCTTATGTTTTCCATAAAAGTAATGCAAGCAAGTCCAGCATCATTTCTTTTACTATTTAGCTTTCTGCTTTTCTGTGTTGGGAAAATGAATCTATAGCGTCTTGCACGAGGATATGTGATTAAGCAATGATACTAAGCATCCCCTAAGCATCAGTACAACAAAATACTTGTCATAACTCAAGATTATGGTTTAAATCATGCTTCTTTGAAATTATATTTTCCTTTCTGACCAAAGCCCCAGCTGCACTATGCTGTACTGTACTGTTTATTGAATAATGTGGGATTCTGATAGAAAAACAAAGCAAATAGTGTCTCGATTAGCTCTGCTGCATCTTGTTGTGTTTTCACTCTGACAATGATCTGCTCTGTTGACTTTAGGTCATTCGCACAATTCTGTTAAAATGTTGAAACGAAAGTATCAGCAGTTAAGCTTTATGCCCTTAATGACCCCATTCCACAAATTTAGTACTGAAATGGAAAAATAAATCAAGTTTTAAATGGGAAAGAATACAGCTAATCCACCAGCAAGGCTTTTTGTTTATGCAACGACACTCCCAAGCACGTGTGCACATATTTTCCTATTTAAAATCAGCAAAGTCATTTTAACATGTTGCTGACAGTTGAGTGTTGTCGGCCTCCATTTTATATGAGAGCAGCTAAAGCAGGTTTATGATTGTTATTTCCTTTTCCAACATCTAAATTATTACAGCTCTTAACGTACATTACAGTAACTCATTCCCCTGCTTGTTATGTGAACAAATATAAACTTCAAGGATAAAAGTGCATGCATATCTGAACTGAATTAAAATTAAAATAAATATAGGTAGTACCTTACAATGAAATGTCCCAATAATAGTCAAATCAATCTCCCTGTGGATAGTTACTGGTTTTTGAATTAGGCTTTTCTGCAACAATTTTAAAATGTTTAATACTTTTTATTAAGTCTGTCTATTACAACTTGCATGTTTTTGTTAGAAGTTTTACCAAGGATAAAAAACTATGGAAATATTCAGAGGTGTGTTTTCTAATGCCTCAAATATAAGAGGAAATATTTCTTTATTTGTCATAAGGAACCAGTCTAGTTTGGCGAAGTTTCAGATTAACTTAGTTTCTGCAACTGTGAGTCAAAGCAGAAACTAAAAATAACGCTATGAGTTGAAAACTTAAATAACAGTACTTTCAACATGTTTAGCAAAAATTGTTAACTGTCTTTGTTTTTGTGCACATCTTCAGAGAAAAAAAGCAGCCGTCCAAGAAGCAGATAAGAGACCCATGTTAGTGCTAGAGTTACGGAGACCCACAGCTCAGGTA
This sequence comes from Brachyrhaphis roseni, assembly GCA_903066815.1. Lineage (NCBI taxonomy): Eukaryota > Metazoa > Chordata > Actinopteri > Cyprinodontiformes > Poeciliidae > Brachyrhaphis > Brachyrhaphis roseni. Next base: position 38,329 of record CAEFZY010038478.1, read on the forward strand.
TAAGAATGTATCAACCAGCCAATATATATAGATATATATCTTTGGTGATCCAAGATGGAACTTTATGGGCTACACACAAATTGCTTTGTGGCACAAAAGCTACACTGTACATCTGGCAGCATCATGCTGTGGGGATGCTTTTCTTCAGCATGGACCGTGAAAATGTGCAGAGTTTGGTTGGAAGAGAAATGGAGCTAAATACAAGATAAATCTGGAAGTAAACCAGTTTGGGAGAGTGGAAAAAATCTTGAGGCTCATAAGCTTTCCGACACAACAACTCTAAACATACTACCAATTGAAACAATGGACTATATCACTGAATGTTCATGTGTGAGCAGGGCCAAGTCAATGTACAAAGTTGACTTTAAAATCTACTGCAATTCATCAATAAATCAATGGAAAGATGCCTGGAGCTGCATACAGAACAATCCATGAAACAAACCTAAGTACACTTTAAAATCTACTGCAATTCGCCACTCAGTCGATGGAAAGATGCCTGGAGCTAACCAGTTCTAAGTAAACCCAACATATTATTTTAAATAAAAATTTACTATTTTTGTTTTTAGACCATAATTTGAGTAAGCAGTGCAACCTCTCCCACTTTTAGCTTTAGTTTAACATCTTCCAGCTCTATTTTGTCGCTTTTTGTAACTGCAGGGTGAGTCAAGTGCAAATCATCTGGGATGTGTGACTGATAGGAACCGAGCACGGAAGGTCTATATCCGCATTTATTGTGCAGTGCTCTAAACTTGTTACAGTCTAATGAACCTCTGCACCTTACTTCGTTTCTATCCTGAACAAGGTAAGTTACCGACTCCTCTATTAATAATAATAATATTATTATTATTATTATTATTATTATTATTATTATTATTATTATTATTATTATTATTATTATTGTATTAAGTAATAAGTAATACTTATTGTTATTACTTAATAATAATAAGTAGATTGACACATTATTTGGTATTGTGCTCCATCGTGTTGGCCTAACACATAAAATCCAAATGAAATACGTTGAAGTATGTGTTTCTAACATGCCAGAATATGAAAAAGTTTATAGAGAGTGAATACTTTGGCGATATGTACTGCATGTGTGTCTTTTTGAGCCAAATATATATGTGATTAATTGCAGAACAAAAGAAATAGCAAACAGTTAAGAAACTCCATCAGCTGGTGTACAGCCAATCAACTGATGGAGCTCCAATTGGTAAGGCTGTTGACTCTTTGCAATTTAAAGAGATTGTTTGAGCTCAGGCATGTGTACCAAGAATGGACGTGTTGATTATGTATGCCAGGAGCGGTTCAGACTTTTATTGGAAAATTTACACCCATCCAGTGATTTATATAAATCAGCAGTGCCCACAAAGCAGTAAAACTCTAATTGTTTCTTCCATTTTCAAAGTCTCGCATCCATTAAGGATGCAGTGAGTAATAAAAGGGACTTTTAATCAATCCTCTCTTGTTGATGAGCTGATGTGTGAATGGGTTAGCCTACCTGACAGTGCCACCCATATGTTGATTTCTTTTTCTAACCGTCAACAAAGACAGAGGGAGCTTATGTCATTGTAGTGTAGGTTAATGCCTTTACTGCACAGCTCATTTGGAGCACAATAAAAAAGGAGGAAATTTTTACCTCAGTTGCTTCTGTTTCCTTCTTTGACTGTTTTGAAAGTAGCTTAAAAATACTAAATGATTCTGATGTTGAACAGCATTAAAATGCATTATAAGAAAGAACTTTATTTCAGGTCTTCAAAGCAACAAGCTGAAATCGTATTATTTATTTAATTTTTTTCTTTTAATGCGAGTGCAGCATCCATGCACACCTCTGTTGTGACCCTTTCTTAGTCAGATTATACTGGCCGACCCCTTCTCGACCGGCTGGCATGGTCACTGTAAATCCTTGAGACTGCTTGTGCTAGGGACCTTGGGTAATTAATAAAATCCCCATTACATGCCTTGTGCCCGTTGTTTGCTATTTCAACACCCCATTTGTGCCACGATTACAGTCATTATCAGTCACCGCCATTAATTCTCTACCCAGAGCCAGGACTGCATACTAATAAATTGGGCTCTAAATTTTTTTTTTTTTTTACCTTTCAAGGAGTTGGTGTTGGATGAGGGCCAGGAAGTGCCACTCCAGATTAGGAGTCATCTGCTGACAAAAAGGAGCCCTTTGAATGGAAGGCTGCTGCATCTTTGGAGATAGTTCAAATTTCCCCTTTGATTATTTTCCTTTCCCCTCCAAAATGAATCTTTATTAGGCTTAAATCCTGAATAAAATGAAATTAGCAGACTGCAAAATATTGCCTCCTTTTTCTGACTCTATTCCCCTGTGTATGCATGCAAATTATAATGCTTATTTATGTAAATGAGGTGTCGTCTTTAATTAGTTTTGCTTGAGGGCATTAAAATACATGTATTCTTTCCCCAAAAATGATTTGTTTTGTTGCTCTGTTCAGTTTAAGTTCAAAATGAATGATTATGCCTGACTAAAAAGGTTTATTAATTCTTGAGTTTTCCTTTTTTTTCTCCATCCTTCTCTTTTGTAGTATTATCTTCTCCACCCACTTCCTGGGAAGAGTGTTTTCTCTGTGAAATCGAAAAGCCTCTTCAGGCTGTACTCTGAGCACTACTCCGACAACCACTTATAAAAGGTCCCAGGTTGAAACCGCACGGTAAAAATGCACTTCCACTTATCAAATCTGAAAGCTGTACTCTTCAGCAATTTCTCTCTCTGTATATGTGCGTTTTGCTGCATTACTTTTTGCATAACGATACATTATTGATCAGGATATTTGCTTAACTATTGCACTTAACATTCACATAACGGATGTACCTTAAAGTGCTATTAAACCATCGGAAAGAACAACGTACTTTGTGAGTTAATTTGTTTTGCGTTTTGTTCAGACATTTAACATGAAAATTTCTTGACAGGAGGGTGACAGATGCACTATGAGTAGGGTATACACAGCTGCATCTCAAAAAATAAGGACATTGTCCAAAAGTTCATTTATTTCGGCAATTTAATTCAAAAAGGTAAACTCATATAGACAGATCCATTACACACAGAGTGATATATTTCAAGAATTTATTTATGCACATTTAGATGCTTAGACAAAGGTTAACTGAGTACCAGTCCAGTCCTCGTTATACCTTATTCAGGCTCATATTTTAACCACACTTTTTTCTTCCACTTAACTTTCTATTAACACTTGGATGTAGGTGTCTCTTATGACTTATTGTGTTGTGGAGTGAGTTACTGGTAATCTGCTGGACAATTATCAAGTCAGCAAATTTTCCTAAGAATATGTAGGTCATAACATGACCACGACAAAGCATTTATGTGTTAAATATATGTGTGGTTTTTTTCTTCATTCAATTGGTCGCGAAAATATATTGATTCACATCATCTGTAAGTCACAATCATCAAAATTAAAAAGAAATACACTGTTTGTGTAATGAGTCTTTGCATGAATCTCACATTTTGAAATAAAATACTGAAATATCATTGCAACTTTTTATATTCTCAGTTATTGAGATCTACCTCTCTAAGGGCTAGAGCTGAACCTGAAGTTTGTTAAATGACATTCCCACTTATTTTGGTCTCATTTTCATATTTGTTGAAAAGCATCTGCAGTGTGACAATAAATCCTCCGCCATGCACTATTTTCATGCATTTGCCGCTGATTTACAGTCCGTTGTTGAGTGCCTATCGAACAGAAAACGGCTTTATGTCATTGTAGGAGGTGTTGGGTCAACTTCAGTTAGAAGCAGTGTTGAGCAATATTTCAAACCACTTCAAGTTGAAAGTGACCAACTGCAGCTCTGGTTATTGTTCGATATCCTATCAGTATTCTGAATCCCTTCAGCCCCTCAGATGAGCTGAAATGGCAAGTTAAGATGCCCCCCCTTTCCTCTGCCTGCGAGCATGATTTATGGAAAGGAAGCTAGAACCATTACAGCATTTTTATTATTATTGTTCTTTCAAGGCTAATGCAACAATAGATTTTTGCATGATTGATGTATTATACTAAACATTAGAGGATTACATTAACTTTGCATAGAACAGCTAAATGACACAAGATTACTTATTGTTATTTTTCCTCCACATGATCATACTGTAAACATCATGTGCATAGTATTTCTTGGCATGTATTGATTGCTACAAACATAGTTTATATCCACACCGGATAAACATTGTACACTGATGCTGCTTTAGTTGTCTTTTGAGTCGGCTTTCCAGTGATAACATAAACTATTCTTTGCTGGTCGGGATTCAGGGTTCTCAAACTGTGGTAAACCACCTCTGGTGGTACTTGGGTTTTCTTCAGAAGTACACCGAAGCAGTCTTGTTATTAATCAATACAAATAATCAGTCAAAAGAGATGCACTGCTCAAGCACTTTGATCTTTTCCTCATCAGGAACTTCTCAAAGGAAAATATGTGGTCTGAAGCTGCAACTTACAGCTTGAATGAAACAAGGCTTATGTTCTATCACCAGTTTAAAAATCTATAGGGTATGCTCACTGTTATGCTTGGAAACAAGCTAACCGCTATTAGCAGTGCAAGATGATAACAATGTACACCTGCCCAACTGCTTTGCAAAACACATGGCAAGTCAACCAATCACATGGCAACAGCTTGATGCTTTTAAGAATTTAAATATGGTAAAGACGACTTACTGAAGTTTAAATTAAGAGAAAGAAGATTTAAGTAACTTTAAGTTTCAAGTGATTCTGAGTAGACTGCTGCTGGGATAAGATCTTTCCACAACATTTCTCAGGTTTATGAAGAATTGGCCAAAGACAGGAAAATATCCACTGAGCTGCAGCTGTCTGGACTAAATCCCTTCTTAATGCTGTAAGTTGGAGAACGATAGCTATTCTGGCTTTAGAGGGTAAAAATATAACATGAGCATAAATATCCACGCCTTACAATCGAGGTATGCAGAAAACCGTCTTTGAATTCACAAAATGTGGCACCAACAGCAGCCACTTCCGAAAGCTAAAAACAGGAAACGGAAGCCACAATATACACAGGCTAAAACTACTGGATGTGACAGACTGGTCCAAAGTGGTTCAAAATTCAGAAAGACATTTAGCCTTTCAAAATAAATATTTTTTTCAAAATGAGACACTCCAAAAACTGCAGTTAAAAGAAAACCCTTGACAGACCAATACAGTCGCCGCAAGTCACACTGGACAAAGACTGTTCAGAGTACTGAGGGCTAACTGCAAAAGCATTTATTTGTGTATTTCTGGATTTTCTTGCCTTTTCCTTCTTCTCCTTGGTCTGTTACATAAAATCTCAGTAAAATACACTGAAGTTTAAGCTTCATCATGTAAAAAAAAATAGGCTTATATACAAATCACAAGAAATGCTAAAGTACATTTTTACTGCACTGGTCATCAAATTTTCCATACAAGGCAGCCATATTGGATTTTGATGTTGGTTGGTGAGAAACTCTACAACTTTAACACAAAACTCTGACTTTGGGTGAACTTGCTATTGTTTTTATCTTTATTGTGAACTTCAAATTACTCCTTATGAGAACAATTTAAACACCTTTCCACTATCCTTATTTTTATTTATTTATTTTTTTTATAATTTTTTTTGCTGTCTAATCTCAGGTTAAAAAAAATCCTATGTAAGTAAGTCACAGATTTTTTGATTGGATATGATTTTTTTTATGTAGTCTGTTTTTGTTTCTATGGGTGAACTTAGTTTTTGCAACAAATTGAAAAAAATAATTTTACTGCTGTTGTAAAATCTCAATCAAGATGTGATACTTGGAGAACCTGGCATGTACCGAGTTGGTACTTATTATCACAAGTTGGAGAACTGTAGAAAACTTTTTGAATGACAGTGCTTCAGAGATTAAGCAAAGCGACTTTGATCACCTCTCATCTGCCCCCTTCGTTCTGCAAATTATTAAAACTCAAGCCCCTTGTGGGACGGAATATGGCAGCAATATGCTGATACTTCAATCATCTGGGAGGAAATTCCATATGTAGCAGAGAGGAATCGCACACAGTATACAGTGCAGCCAGCAAGAGTTTGCCTTCCTGGCAGTCCACATCAAACCTCTCCTATTATTACATGTGAGTCACATGGACAGAAAAAGTTGAAACACTCATCATGGCTATGTATTTTCACAAAGTTTTAACTAATTTCATTAATTACAAATCCTTTACAGGTGGAGTATAGGTTGGAACATCGTTTGGTGTCATTATTATCCAGGAAAGACTTTTAGCTCAGCACTTTGTCACACTTTGTTTCTCTGGCTTTGCTTCTGTTATAACCTATTTTCACTCACAAGAGCACAACATTATTAAAGGGTTAAATGTAACACAAGAGGAGATTATGCCACACAGTTGGTTTTTTCGTTAAACTCCATTAAACTGTTGATACATGCTTTTGGTGTCTTTGAAAGGCATCTGAGCCTGTGTTTTTATCATATCCAGGTGATGCAGACACTGATGGGCATCCAGCCAGATGATTCTTACCCCAAAGTGCAAATTTATGCCACTCTCGGGTGCACAACACTGTAATTACCTCAAAACGCAAACTGGAAGTTATGCTTGACAAAGAGGGAAAACTCTAATAAAACTGAAAGCTTTTGGTGCTCAGTCATGTCAAGCCTTTTAAGGGTAAATTAACAGTATGTTGAAAGGCTGTGGCACTTTTCCGTTTGTAATGTGGAAAAAGTCTCGGAAAAACACCTGGAACACAAAATATCTACATTCTGAACACTACCGTCACGGCACAGTGCAATAAAACACACTCAAAGTTAACTTTCAACATTGCACATTGTAAAAAACTTAAAATTACTCTATTCTTGAGCGTTTTACTACATTCAATTACATTCTCCCTAGGTGTGAGTGTGTGTACATGGTTGTTTGTCCTGTTTGTCTCTGTGTTGCCCTGCGACAGACTGGTGACCTGTCCAGGGTGACCCAGTCTCTCGCCCAGAATGTTAGCTGGAGATAGACACCATCACCTCCCGACCCCACTAGGGGCAAGGGTGTAAGAAAATGGATGGATGGATGGATGGATGGATGGATGGATGGATGGATGGATGGATGGATGGATGGATGGATGGATGGATGGA
>CAEFZY010038490.1:0-101777 GCA_903066815.1 Brachyrhaphis roseni
GGAGAATAATAATAATAATAATAATAAACAGTACAGATACAATAGGCCTTCGCAGCGCTTTGCTGCTCGGGCCTAATAATAAACAGTACAAAAACAATAGTCCTTCGCAGCGCTTAGCTGCTCGGGCCTAATAATAATAATAAACAGTACAGATACAATAGGCCTTCGCAGCGCTTTGCTGCTCGGGCCTAATGAGCTGATTGCTCCAAAAAGCAAGTTTGACTACAAATCATCAGCCAAACCTGATTTAACCTAATTTCTGATGCTCTTCTACTTCTCTTTGAAACCAAATGTTCTTATCGCAACCCCCAAGCAAACATGCAAACAATCTGGCCTGTGTGCTTCCAGTCACATGATCTTGAAACGCTGGGGAGCCGGTGTGTCTGTCCTGGTATTTCCTGGAGCGCCGATAAACACACTGTCTCCATCTCTCTTTCTTTTTCTGCCAGTCACACTATTCAGACAAACAGTACCAGCGATGTAATGATGATGTATATTTGTACAACAAGGTAAGCTAGGTTAGAGAGCAGAAACAAAGTAAAAGCGATTTAGGTAAAACAAACTAAGGTTTATTAGGTGAAGCTCGTAATGATCCAATGTGATTAGTTAGAAGCAAACATTCATAAATCATTAATTACTTAGGCTTGCTTGTCTGTCTTAAAAAAAAAGCATACAATTAATTGTTGATTGAGAAGGAAAAGATGCCTACTTGTAGTGTTGGCTAAAAATGTATAAGGAAGTGCAACATGTTTTGAAATTGTCTCTCCTTAGTCTCTTAATCATATTATTCATATTAAACATGTTAGAAGTAGACTAAAACTTTGAAATATACACACAACTTATCTATAAAGCATATTTTGTAGCCATAACATATAAAATACAGTCACTGAAACACTTAATCAATGCTATTTCCCTGTGAATATGATTACAACACTTGTGTGTCATTCAAACCAATAGCTGTGCATTCAATCTTTACATAATACACCCTGCATGTAGATGCTCTAAAGAATCAAGACTTGACTCATGCCCGAAAGAGCTAAAACTCGACTTAGAATAAGACTTACGTTTCTCTCTCTCTCTCTCTAAAAATTCAATATTTGCCTTAGACTCTTTTTCTAAAGACTCTTGCTTGACTTGACTTACACTGTCTCTAGAGACCCGAGACTTGACTTAGACTTATGATCGAAAGCCTCAAAACTTGATTTATCATAATATGACTTAAATCAACACTCCAAAGACCTTAGACCTGACTCATGCTCTAAAGACTCAAGACATGAGATCTCAAAACCAAAGATTTGACTAAAGTCTGTACATGGTGTGCAAGAATAGAGAAATTCACTCTTTTATTTAAAGTGGCTACAACAAGGAAAAGGTTGACCAGGACATGTCATGTATTACAATAGTTCAAGTGCAGAATATCTCGTCATGGCCTTAGGGCTGCAGCATACAGGGTCTCGTTTTGGACCACTTATACATAATACATTTTGTCAGACACCACGCAAGAACAAAGTTCTGTGCAAAATTAGGTGTCAAGAACAAGTTGCAACAAATCTCAAACCAGCACTTCAAGAGCAGAATGGTGTTATTTTGTTCCTGGTGGATATGATTTATCTCATCCATATAAGTATATTTTCTAACAGCAAAATATGAGTCAATTACAGAAAATTGCTTTAACTAATAGGTTGTCAAGTGGCTGTGAGATAGGTAGAAGCCAAGATGCAGTTGACGCAAAACGTTCCCTGGCAGATGACCTAAACGTTGGGTACAAAAAGAGCAAAGTTATGCAAAACGTTCATGTTCAAATGTTGGGCCATCTGACTAAATACTGTTAGTATTTTCCATTGCTCCCGACCGCATTAGGGACAAGGGTGTACAGAAAATGGATGGACGGATGGATTTTCCATTGCTGTTTTTTCGTCTTTGTTTTTACATATTTGAAAAAAAAAAAAAAGAAGAATCTTGAAACTCAATAGCTGGAATTGTAATGTGGAGCTTCTTTTGGTGATATACAGTACCTAATCTCCGTTTCCTCAATTAATCCTCATATGTTCTGGATTCAGGTCTTTGTCTGAACTAAACACTATAAGTGGAAAAGATGTTCTTTATGTGCTTTAATTTAAACATTGATTTATGTTTTTCTGGCTTTTGGGACCAAAACAAGCCTCCTCCTTGTACTTTGAGTTTGAACTATTGCCACTTAAATTGACCTTACTTGACTCTAAGTTGCACAGTTCTTTTCTGGAGTTGTGCAAGCTCCAAATAAGGCCATGTTTATGGTTGAACTGGGGAAACGGGTTGACAGGATATACCCATTTAACCTTTGAGGACCAGCAAAAAGAAAGGAAGTCATTCATTTAGTCTCCTGTGATAAATCCTGGGTGAATAGTTAACTCCGTCTGTCCTCTCATTGATAAAAAGACGATTTTACCATCACTTTCCACGGTCGATGATTCTCACTTTGTTTCTTAGCGGCCTGTGCTCAGCCAAACTAATTTTGTGCCTGCTCCTCTGGGCTTGAGGAATAGTTTTGTGAAACCATGCATGAATGGGGAAAAATTGATTTGTTTGTATATCATCTCAGCATAATGGGTTTTTGTCCTGACTCAGTGACAAAAGCTGATGTAGGAGGAAAAGGGAGGGATTACTCTAGTCGCTGGCATGTTCATGTTCTGCTTCGTTGTTGTCTGAACCTGATAACAAGAACACCACAATACAAAGCTGTCCATTGTGGAAAGAGTTTGGTTTTTTTCCACTAAAGTCATTACGCCGATCAATGCTTCCCAGACAAGCGGCAGGCTCAAACAACACACTCCAACTGGGAGGATTGCCTTAAAAATATGTACGAACCCTAAGCTTATTCTTAATGTTTAAGCAAGCCAAAGTGCACACAACATACCTGCAATTATGTGGATGTTTTTACTCACAATTCACACATCTGTCAGGCGCTGCTCAAAAGTGATGGGAAATGGATTTGAAAGGTTTTTACTTACTGAAAGGTGTTTAGAGACATTGAGTCATAAAGTTTAAAAATCCTTAGCAGATGTCTTGCAAAAGTCTTTATCTGCTGTTGATTTCCGCATTTTGCTGCATTGCAACCACAAATGTGGGATTTGACGAGATAAACCAACACCAGGTAGCATGTAATTGTGGAACACAATGAAATTGGTAAACTATTTCAATATCAAATGAGAATCTCAAAAGTGTGACACATTTTTGGGGCATGCCTATACCAGCTCTGCGTATTCAAAGACTGACAGTTTTGCTCAGTCATTCGGGGCAAAATGGTATGAGTTCAGTCAAGTCTCAACCATGGTCGCATGTCTTTTGCAGACTGTAGAAGTTTTTCTTCTGGAATCGCCTGCATTTTCCTCCATCCATCAGTCAAGCCTTCCCTCTCCCAGATAAAGAAAAGCATTCCCACATTATGTTTCTGCCACTGCCATGCTGCATTGTGGGGGTGGTGTCAAGAAAAAGAAAAACAAAAGAAAAAATATATATATTTATGCATATTAATAACACACATTTTGTGCAGTTTATTTATAAATGACCAATAATAAAACCAAATGTCACACACACACACACACACAAAATATCCAACTTGCATTCATGGGATGTGGAGGACGTATATCCTTTACTACAAAATCCACATTTTTCTCACTCCTCTGTTGCCTTTAGCATATTAGGTGCTGTCATCAGTTTCAGGTGTGAGAATCTATTGCAAGGAGACTCCAACAAATCATCTGAACACGCTGACAATTATTACATTTCAAACATTCTTTGGCAGTACAAATCCTGCACACAATATAATTTAAAATCTTTGTGTTAAACACTGTGATACTGGAGAAACCATGGCATTACTCTGGGATATCATGCTGTCAGAATCTAATGGCAGCCTCTTTCTGGTTATAGGCGACAAAACATGCTTCCCTCTGTTTGCATGGCTGAATGGCACAAGGGTGCGTGATGCTGGATCTGCTCGAGGGGAGCTGGAGGCAGCAGTGTGGAGTTTTTTTGGGTGGTGGGTTGGTTTGTAAATAGACCGCTCTGGATTAGGAGTTGCCATGCTGGGGCTACGCGCTGTGCAATTCTGTCCTCACTAAGCACTGCTCACATTTCTTTACACGGCAGGAGTGCTGCGGAAGCCAGAATTTTTGCACTTTATCCAGGTCAGATCCGAACTGCTCTCAGTGGTAAATCTCCGGTGCTGGCGACTCCACTGACCCGGCCCACCCCACTTGCCACCGTCCCGTTTCTGCAAAGGGCCTTACGCTGCTGTTATGAAATCACGCTGCCCTCATTTGGCTCTTTAAATATCTACTCTAGGATAAAATTTCAGATCAAAACAAAAATGCCGGCCAGATTTGGTGATTTTCCCGTCTTTCTCCACATTAAGCTAGTAAAAGAGAGTTTGCCTTGCAGCGTATGTATGCATGTGTGTGTGTGTACTTGGAAGTAGGTCATTGATTTGGAACTTGGACACTGATTATGTGCTGGCCTAGAAATGGGCTATAATCAGTGTCTCTCATACCAAAACAGCTTTTCATAAGTGGCAGCTTTTTCAAGGTCAGGAAACAGTAGCGTCACATTGCTAAACATGCCGACGAAATCTGTTTATCTCTCATTCTCGGTTTCAGCGGATAAGTGTTGGCAGAATTTACTCACTTTCGAGATTGCTCATTTTTATATCCATTACCTGAGAAGAAAGAGTGGGCATATCTTGTTCATCTCTTTTTAAAATGGAGAGAATGTACCAAAACTGTGGGCATGCCCTGTTCTGTCTTCAATGAGGGTATGATGCACTCATTTGGATGCCATTTGAGCCAATAATGTAAATATCTGTGGTCTGTAAACAGGCCAAGACATGATCTAATCTGTCTCTTACATAAAGACTCCAGCCAGAGCTCTCTCCTGGAGTACGAGGGAGTTTTCCTCGTGGCCGCGTTGGGATGAATCAAAGCTGGGAATTAACTGTCAACCAGCATCATCTCATCTCCCTCCGTCTGTTTCTGCTCCTGGCGAAGAGTGAGTGCTGCAGTAGATTTTCCTCAAACGCCCCCAGGAAGAAGCCGGTATTTTGCTTTTTTAAAAACATAATTCAGCGTAGATTCAGCTCTGCTTACAGTACAAGTTTCTGCTTTTGCTTTAAGAGCTAGCCATACTTGATGGGTTCTGCAGGAGGTCAGAAGGCAAACTCTTGTACTCTGTTCTCCTCCTTAACCTTTGCTTGTGTGAGTGAAGAAGAAATGCAGAGCATTTGCTGGTCTGGATCAGGCATGGGGCCAAAATGAGATTTTAACAGTATGATAGCCATCAAGAAAGAATTAGAGATGCAACAATCATCCAGAAATGGACCGGGAATTTCCAGAATTTCACATGTATGCACTACTTTTTATGTATTAAATGAAATGCTAATAAAACCTGCTGAAATTTGTAGTTAGAAAGTGACGACAACAATCAGCACAAATTTATTGGGCGTAAATCTGAATCAGACAGTTTTCCCTAATTTGGATCTGAATGGTGATCAGCAGGCCAATTACTGATAAAATCAGGATTTTTTCCTATATTAATAAAAAGAATCAAGCTTGATCTTTTTATTAAAAATCAAGCTTGATTTTTTTATGCTGCCTTTATTAAGGACATTTCTTGCTATAGTTTCTAGAATTAAAAATGGGAATCCTTCAAAGTCCTAATAGGCCTATCAAACATTAAACAAAAACCTAAAATCAGTATCAGCCTCTCTAGGAAGTGATTGAGCTTCTTTGCCAGTTCACAATTTGTGGAGTTTTGGAAGTTTGTAGCCATTTTTAAAATTATTATTAGCACTTCATAATGACTATATGTCCATTTGTACCAACTGGGAAGATATTTTGTTCCTGCCACCGGTGGTTTTCCACAATCTATTCGTAATTTACTGTATGGAAATGTGGTTATGTGAATCAAAAATAATAATGGACATAGATGTAGAAGTCTAGAGTGTAGTTTAAGAAAAGAAACAGAAGATAAACTCATTTGGCAGAGTTTGAGTACCGTACATGAAGGTGAGGTTGTGTGTTTGTACAATCTGGTGGAGGATGGTTTTTGACAGACATGTTTAAACAAAACTGCATAACATGGTTGAATTGCTTTTATTAGAAAAGCAATAATTATTTCCATTACAGCTAAAATGTGGGATTGCATACAAGCGTAGAGTGTAGGCGCTTTCTTCTTTCAGCCACCTGACATACAGTGGGCAGCAACAGATGGGCAGGGAATGCGCCGTTAGTCTATGATTCGGTTTAATCCAGCATTTTATTTAAGGGACTTTAACCCATTGAAACAGTATAATGGAAATCTTCTTGTGGTTTTAAAACTGTTTGTTAAACCTTTTACCTGAAGGCTAAAGTTCTCTCCTCTTCTCTGTGGCTGTATTCCCAGGTGTTTTCCACTTTTTGCAATCACACCAGGAAGACCTCCAGGGAACAAATTAGATTTTGCATACAGTCTCGTGTTTGCATGGGCGCAACCCTGCGATGGGCTCCTCCTCTATTGCGTGTCTCCCACATGAAAGGTCCTGATGATTTTAATGGGCCCCCCCATGTTTGCATTTGTTTAGGCAGAGAGGGAGCTGGTCAACAAGAAGGCACAAACAAAATCCCATCAAAAGAAGAATCAGAACAGCTGCAAGCTGCAGTGGCTCTGCGAGGAGATGGAGTGGACGAGTGGGGAGGGGATTGACCAGAAGCGACATGGGAAAGAGAGGTGACCTGATTGCTCAGCTGGCCAAGAGCACTGGAAGGAAGCAGCAGGAAAGGCTGGTCCCCCCCGTCCCCCACCCTCCACCTCCCTCTCCTCGGTCTGGTCCTGGTGGGTCCCTCTGTGGCCTTCCTCTCCTCCCTTTCCCCTCCTCCTTGCCCTGCTGCCTGTCATGGCTCACTACATCGGAACAAAATGATCAGCTCTCGCCTCCTCATGAGCACGGGTCATCACGGCAGCCGCACAGAGGCTGAGCCCTTTGTATTAGATAGGGATCACTGATATGTGTGAAGAGGAGAAGCTGCTGCAGGAAGGCTGGAGAAGTCAATGTTGTTTTGCCTTTTTATTTATTTATTACTATTATTATTATTTTTTACAGCACGCATATGCTGGGGTGTTTAATTTTCATTATTGTATTTATTACAGATGGCCTTAAGGTTACCAATTTTGTGGCACTATTAATTTCATCCCGCTGCTCTCCAGAAATTATTGGATGTGTGTGCGCGTTTATGATTGCTCTTTCTACAAGGAAGACCTCGTTCTCAGTTCCTGTTGCTTGTAATGTAATTAATTCTAATCGCAGTCATCGTAATAGCTTTTCAGATCAAATACCCAGGAGCAGTCCTAACAAAATAATCCATTCCTCTGAAAAACAAACAGCCAAACTCTCCCTCTGTGGTTGGTTTTGGCTCAGAGAGAAGAGCAGTCAGTTGGATTGTGCTCGAGTGTGGGGGTTTGGGTGGTGGGGGGGTACATTGAAAAGCAGAAAGACCTGCACATTTGCATACCTTTTTAGCATGTGGTTAAGGGAGGCTTTATTAAATTCAACCCCTCCCCTGTGGGGTTGTCCCGACCGTAGTGGGGGAGGGGGAATGGTATAGGCTCGCAGAAGGGGTGGTCTCATCTTGGAGACAGGAGGCACCATCTGAGCCAGCAGACAAATAATGTTTCCAGACACAAGAACAAGGTGGCAGCAATGGCCAAGCGTTTTTCAGCTCAATAGTGCTTCACCCTCCTCCTCCTCCTTGTCCTGAAACTGGAGAGACTAGAGATATGGGGGCTGGGAGTGATCATTCAGAAAGAAATTTTACCCAGAAGATGAAAACCACTTCACACTCCCAATTAGTTCTGCTGAAATGATTAGTCAATTAATCAATTAGGCAGAGAATTCATCTTAAACACTTCTGATGATCACTTACAGGTCCCAGTCTTTTAAATATGAGAATCATTTATTAAATATGTGTAAAGCAACGATTTCAGTTTATGCACTAAACAAGTTAGCTGATGGATCCATAATATCAGCATTAATGCAAAGATCTCAACTGTATGAACATGTTATACCAATGATGTTTTAAATAAAAGTTATAGATAAAATTGAAATCAGAAGTTCTACAACTATGGAAAATGACAACTTTATAGGTTTAATAGGTTTATGAAGGTCTATTTTAAGCACTATATTACTTTTACTGTGCCTTTCAAAAGTATTAATAAAGAAAGTTACTAGAAACCCTTCTATAAGCCACCAGGTAGCTTATGAAAGGAAGACGTGGGGGAATGTTCTCCAATTAAACACCAAAAATGGCCTAATGTGACATTGATATTTTTACCAGTGAAGGGGTCAATACAGCCATTTGACAAGAGTTAAAATAAGATTTAAAGAGTCTGAGCATACCTAAATGAAGGCTTGTTTACATGATGGCTAACCTTTACCTGTTTGCCTTCTCTCGTTAAAAAAGGATAACAAGCTCAGAAGCCCTTTGTTGTTTGTACATAGTTCTGTGTGTAATGTATCTTAGGTGAAGTGGGGAAAGCCCAAAGAAGTTTAAGCATGTGTCATGCAAGCTGAGGCATCTTGTGGTTGTGTTTTTCCCAGGAAGAAGCCTGAAAAAAGTCCACTACTACTGTGAAGTTGGATTCATTCTTTGTTCAATTTACTTCAAAACTTGGAAGCACATTCCCAGGTGGAAAACTACTGGAATTTTCTCATTTCCTTGCAAAGTGACTAAGCTAATTATTGTTATCATTTTATTATCATTTTGTTAATTTATGTATGTAATCCCATTACCCATTTTCAAGAGTGAATTGTTTTAAGTAAAATCATTACTAGTCGATAGTCAATTTCTCTACTGACAGACATTCATTACTAGCATTGCTTGCTATATTAGCCTGTTAGCATTCTCGGCACAATGGCAAATTGACAAGTTTTCTTTGAAAGGGACCAGAAAGTTCTGGTCTTTTCATAAAATAATCTGGAGTGGATTATTAGAATGTTCTATAGCATCTTAGGTTAGCAATTAATACTGCATGAATTACAGACATACTGTAAGAAACACACTCTTCTTTTTTAAACATAAACATAAACATTTTTACTTTCCACTGGTCTTATTTGTTCATTTTTTTTAACTTAAAAATATAGAAAAAGCATTGAAAGAATACAAACTTGGCTACATTTACACTGCAGTCAAAGGCAGATCTTTTTTTTTCACCCTTGAATGACCCAAATCAGGATTTTATAGTTTTTTTTTTGTTGTTGTTGTTGTTGACAACAAGAATAAGTCCAATTTTTCAAATCATACCCAGATTACTTTGATATCCGATTCCAAATTAGACACTTTGCAAGACAATCTCGGAATGGTCCTTTTGCTGTCCATCCAACTTTCACTTCAAGTCTGATAGACTCTCAGTTTTCTGCCATATGGCTGCAAGTTCAAACGTAAGCAATGGTTAAACGAAATATGACCAACATTATTGATGTAGCTTGTCATGATTTGACTGCTGAACAATTCATAAAAATAATGCCAGGGTTGTAAATTTTTAACACTGGAGTCCGTTGACATTCTTATTAAAATGAACTATTCCTTGTGCAAAAAATAAATCAGATTTTAGCAAACAATTGGAGCTAATCATTAAATCTAGCTTTTTGAGCATAGCATTTGAGCCTTATTAAATTGGTAACGGCATAAATACTCGGTGATGTGGTAGCGCTTTGTGTGCTGCATTAAGTAACTGGACAAAAAATTGTGTTTGGGTTTTTGTTTGGAGTTGATCACATTAAAAAATAAAGTCTGCTGTCACCAGACAATTTTATGATGCTTTTGTAGTTTTTACTTACTTTTAGATTGCCAGATGACACAACGCTGCACTCTGACTGGGTACCAGCTCTTTTTCTGTTAATATATGCTGACCTGATTCAGATCAGGTTAACCTGGAAAACAATTTACAATCTCATCTTTTGTTCTCTTTCATCTAATCACCTGTGAACCTGAAAACAACCAAATGGAGTCACAAAGTCCCAGAGCAGATTTAGGTCTTTATTTTTCCTTCCAACGTCTTGCAAGTGTTAAGACAATGCAGTCTCACATTGAAAAGAAGGAACTTATTGAACACGTGATCACATTGGGATTTTGCTTTTTGCTGGTTGTTAAATGCTGTTTTTGAAAACTGTTGCTGAGTGACACATCGGACTGGCTTGTTTGAACAGATCCAGGAATCTAATTTTATGACTTCAAAGAGAAGACATCATAAATCTTATTTTTTCATCCAAGTTGACAAGCTAGAGTTAGTTTGATCTTCTGCTGATTAACAGAGAACATAGCAACTTTATCATTTGCACATTCAACTGACTGCAACCTGGTTCAGCTGAACGTGTAGCACTTAACGGTGGATGGACAGTTTACACATTCATGTTTGCGTTATATTTTGTTGGAAAATGTTCATCTGTAAAAGGGGTCATGTTGTCATGACTGAAAGCTCTATTCAAAATACTTCCCTCAAAAATACCCTTACTCCTTGCTGTTTTTGTAGGCCCCACCTTAGCATTTGGCACACCCAAGACTAGGGGGATGGGAGAACGAGTGTGAAGTGAAGAAATATCACAGATGTTAGTCTGCATGAACTCCTTCCCCTTTGCAGCCTTCCTTCTCGATATGACCTCTTTAGCCTCATTTTTTCCCCCTCCCCCTCGCCCACCCTCCACTAAAGACAAATGACTTCTACTAACCTAATTTCACTTGCAGCAGGCGAGAGGTCTGCCTTGACGGCTGCCGGTCAACAGAGCCGAAACAGACACTGTGCAGATTCCAGTTGCACCAGACCCTGCAGTCTTCAGGAAGATTTTTTGGTACAGTTGCTTCATAAATTGATTTGTGCCATTGGATGCTTTTGCCTAAGAGCATAGTTGTTGTCTCTTTCATGGTTAAACATAGAGTGTCATTTGGAGCGTAATCCTGTTTGAGTTAGGTTTGGTTAAAGGAAGGAACCTCGTCACAGTCCGGAGCTGGTCCCGTTCAAATGCTTTCCATCGATAGCAGGCAGGAAATGCCGGATTGTCTTTGATTATTTGGCTTCTTTCTATTTCCCTGGGGACATGTTGCTGCTTCAAGCCAGGCACAGTCTTTGTCATAACTAGGAACAAACTTTGATTGGGTCCTGATGTGTAGACAGAAGCTGTATATCAGGGGTGGAAAGCAATTCATCCAGAGGATATTAAAGGACCTAATGGCTATATTATTGGCAAAGAACAAACTTCAGGGAATTTCCATGTGTTTGTCAGCTGCTGAGTTGCTCTGAGTCCCAAGGTTCAAAATGTGTGTGGTTGTGCTACAGAGACGAGCCTCTTATTTAGAGATGCACTGATACGATTTCGGTTTTGTGCAAGTTTTGACCTCCCAGTTGTAATTCTGGTCGTTCCGATTTCTCATCGGAGAGTAAGTCTTATATTTACTCTTCATGATAAACACTTTTTTAGCTTTTCTGCTGTGAGAGGTCGTGAATTATTTATATGAGAGGTAAGGGGATGTCGTACAATGTATGAGAGCAAGATTTTAAACTCACTTTACCATTTTATGAGTGATTTGCATGATCACCAATGTAATACAAGTTGAAACAGCAACGGTCCCCCTGAAAAATGTAGCAGTCGAAAAGGCTACTAACATTTCCAATTCCAGTATGTCCCACAACGGACAGATGTTGTACATTGTAACTTGACTGTTTCAAGCCCTTTCATATAAAGATGTCTGGCATTTTTAAATTTCAGTCGATTTACGAACTGCAGTTTTTCTAAAGTTTTCACCTGGCAATGCAGATTTTAGCATTTTCTGGTTTCTCATTAGGAGCTCAACAGCAAAAGTGGAATTACCAGCAGTTGCTAAATCTAGCCCTTTGTTGGAATAACCAGAATGAACATGTCTTTGTAGAAAATATAGTTTTCCTTTAAATAGATACTTTCATCCATGTACTTCCCCCTCATTTCATATTGAAACTCCCTGATGCTATGTAGCCCTAACTTTGAGTCTTTTTTATTAGTAACTTCCACTCTGAAGAGTGTAGCAGCTGTTAGGAATTTTGAATTCACAGATTTGAAAAGGATCAGATTTTTGAGGATCCAGTCCCTGTTAAAGTTTTCAAGCCGAATCTTGTGAACAGTCAATTTTTGAGTAATTCTTTAATTATGCATCTTTTATTGAGCATGAAGCAGCAGAACATTAGAAAAACACGAAATTATGACAACTTTGTTGAATCCTACCTACTTTTTCCTATTTTCTTTCTTTTTCATAATCATAATGAAGACTCTCCTTGAGCTTTAGCTACATGGTAACTGAAATATTCTAACATACTAAGTATTGCAGCAGTCTTTTTCAATTGTGATACTGCACACATGCACAAAGCACTTTGAATTGCCCTGTTTTTCAAAATATGCAGTACAAATAAATTACCTTGCCTTACAATGGAATTGTGATAATTACTGCAATTCAACATATTGTACAGCTCCTGTTAGACCTTAATTATGAAAGAAACATGCTCATGCACTTGGAGAAGCTTGCTTTGTTTTTGTCAAGTTGTAGAAAGAAGTATGAGATGTTTTGTAGAAACAAGCTGTGTTGCATTGACTTTGGACTCGCAGCTTTCTTTCTCTTCCGCAACAGGAACTGGCTAATTTCCTGAAGTTGATATGGCATTTGAAGACAGAGGGGAAACATCTGAGAAAAGGGTTCTTGCAGAGTTTTCTTCTTTAAAAATCTTAATGAGTGTTCGAATCTGTGGGTCAATGCTTTTTAACATTTTACAGGTGGTGGAAAGAGTTTTTTTTTTCTTTCTTCTAACTTCAAGTCAGATGGAAATGAAAGAGGAGACAAGTAGTTTAGTACGTTGGATTCTCCACATGCTCAGACGTTGGCTCATTAGTTGAGTTGCTCGGTGTCTAAAAGCACCAGATCACCTTCGCAGCCTTAAGCGTGTAGTTTCCAACGACTACTTCAAAAGACGCCGATGCTTTTCTTTCCTCAACCCCCCATTCATGGAGAGAAACAGTGTCTGTTTCTGCAGCCTTGATAGTCTTTAGGGTCAGAGGTCAGGACTTCACCAGAAGGTCAGTTGCTGGTGGGCAACATGACCCTTTCTGCCTATGGCCTGACCTCCTCCCCCACCTCACTTTTCCTCTCTTCTGTCTCTGTTGATCCTACAAAGTGGGTAACAGATTCAACTTTCTGGGTTGATTTAGAGAGATCTGTGCAGTGAGAACCTTGGGTCTTTGGCCGTCCTCATGAACAGAGCTGCTGCTTCTTTAAACAATCCTGCTTGCTTTTGATTTGTTGTGCCGACGCAGTAAAAAACAGGAATAATTTTCAGACAAAGCACTTGTCTCCCTCTGTACAGCCGAGCCATTAAACGTGTGCAGAAAATTACTTGAGCTTATTGATTGGAGTCTTCTACCGTGTGCAAAATCAATGCTTTATTTTCTCTTAGGGTAGCCTTTCTTGTGTTTGTTTTTTTCCATCAGTGAAAATGAGAAGAAAGCAGGAGAGAATCCATGAATGCCACTGTATTTGTTCCTGAGTCACAACATTTAGCTATGACTCTTTCTAACAAACTTGACTTTGTTCCCCTGTCATCTCTAAGGGACACGATTTATTTTATTTTATTTTTTATTTTTTTGCACATCGACGCTCCCCATCGAAATGGTGGGTGGATGATGTCAAGCTTATTTGTGCTGGTGTTGTTTTCTGACGCCGATTCTCACTTTGACTTTTTCATTAGTTTTCAGTCCATAAAATGTCGATAGATGTGAAACAAAAGGTCTTGTTTTTTGTCACGTTTAGTAATGTCTCATTCCTGTAACTGAATCCTCAAAACCCAGATTTTGACTGCTCATTTTTGAAATGAAGAAATTTTAAATCTGATCACATATCAAATTTGTTGTATTACCAAAGATACATTAAACATTTAATGCTGCTACAGCACTCTGCACAATCTGTGAAGATCTATAAAAAGCAAAAAAAATAATAAATCCATTATTTCTTGCAGCTACAGAATCTCACACATGTAATTCACGGAAAGAAAGCCTTTAATGTGACTGCATTCACCAAAATCCACGGGGAAAAAAATCTAAGTCACCCTCCCATAAATCAATCTAAACAAAGCCGTTTCAATGTTTAATTTACTTTTTTAAATCTTAGAGTGTCTATTTAACTTGACTACCTCTGTCAAAAACTTTGCTGCACATTTGTCTGTTATAGTTCTTTTATATTTCTTTCTAATTAGAAGTGGTAAAAATCATAACCTGTGGGTCAGACCGCGAAGAAAACCAGTAATCAGTATCAACCAGGAAAAGTTTGATAAGTACAAGTATACGTTTCCCATAATGTAGCTTTACTGCTCAGAGTTAAATTTGCTCTTAAGTTAGAAGCTGCAAACTAAGACTTAAAACTATGATGGAAGTTGGTCTTCCAGCAGGACGACAGCCCTAAATATAGAGCGAGAGCTCCAATCTAAACTGTGCTGCAAGTAAGACTGGAGGTACTTTGATTGCCTTTTGTGGAACTCAAAGGACAGAAATTACAGTGCAAAATATTTTGGGAACTCACAGATTATAGAAAATGAGTCAAATGTGTCTGTTCTATACAAAAACCTGAATCAGCAATTCAGACACTAAAAAATAAAAATAAAAAAAAAAAGGGAATTGGTACCAGGCAGGAAAAGCCTGATCTGTGTGTCTCTAATTTCAAGGTTGTAAAGAATTCGAGCATTGGTTTACTCACAATGCAGCTCTGCTGCAAAGAGGTAAATATGCTGCTGAGTTCATTTAGTAGCTGCTGAAACGGTCTCAAACCGCTTTGTGGAGGTGGCCACTGAGTTCTGGTAAACCTACTTTTTTTTTTTTTTTTTTTCTTCAGCGGTACAGCTCCTGAATTTTTTTAATTTTCTAACTTCATCCCCAGCTTACGCTGCTTCAAGTGATATCACTGCAGGCTTTGTATCAGATTTCTCTCATCTTCCCCTGGAGATTTACAAGATTTGGTGCAACTATGAGCAGAACTCCCCGAGACCGGTAAACACACTTTGATGTGGAAAATTACTGCATTCCTCTCTGCGCGTGTAACCAAAGATCAGAATCTCGCACATGTCCGCTAACACGGATGAAAGCTTAATTCCATTTCTGAAGATATATATCATCTTTAGGTCCAATACTGGCCACATCTGGTGTACCGCTGCAGCTGGACGTGAAGTTTAAGAGGGACACGAAAAGGAGGGGTCAGCGAACAGGAACAGGGCTGGTGACAGGCTGCCGGCATGTGGGGTGCTGTCGCTAACGAGAAGCCACGGTGCCCTCAGTGAAGGTTAACTCTCTGTGATTCAAGGGAGGCAGGAAGCGTTAGCTGCCTCCCCTGCACTTTTTCCATCCGCTGCCTTTGCCAAGCCTCAGCAGAACAATCCAGCCCCTGTGACTGAAAGAGGAAGGAGGGGAACAAAGGCGAGAGTCAAAGAGAGAAAAGAAGAGAGGGGTTAAAAAAAAAAGTTAAAAGATCCAGTGCTGCTCTGATGTTATGCATTTCTCTAAAGTATCCCCATCTACCCCACTCCACCCCCAACAACTGGAGCTGAAAAGTGGCCAGCTGTAGCCAGGTTCCAGCAAAGGAACACAGATAATAGATATATTAAAACACACACACACACACACACACACCCCCACAAGTCACAACACCTCATACCAAATCAACAATCGCATCTTTGTTAAATTATCCAGGAAATTGTTTGCGGTGCCTGATAACGCAGGTGTTTATATGGTAATAGCTTCTTGAGGCTGGATAAGAATGAAACAATAAAGTCATTAGGGTGTTACAAGCAGAAATGAATGCAGGCTCCTTCACTCACACTGCAACAACCCACACACACCCTGTCATAACCAGGCGATCATTAAGGTTATTCACAAATTTATTTATAAAAAGGCTTTTGTCAGTCACCTTAATGACCCCTTGATGCCTGTGAACCTGTGCCAAGCTGTCCGTTGAAGGGCTATTTATCTCTGCTGGCTTTGTGCTTGTAGGGCAGATAAAAGAGAATAGCATAGAATGGAGTTTACACAAGATCCAATGGTGAGATCGGAGACATTAAAGTTACTCCAATTAAAGGATTTATCCCCAGGTGTGGTGAGGAAACAAATATACAAAAGTGATCTCTTATATCCAGTGATTCCTAACAATTTTCCCATTAGGAGGATTTTCATATCCTTACAGCCTGCTGCAGTTTTCTAGGTCCTCACATTGTTGAAGTAAGAGCTTTGACATTTTTCTCCCGAGACCCTTCGGGACACACTTCTTTCTTATTTTGTTTAGGTGAACTGTGCCATGTGTTTAAATTGTAAATGTACATTTTTACTCGCCGGTCCCATGGATGGCGACAAAAAGCATGTATCATCAGGGATTCAATATAAAGAAATCAAAATGCATGTTTACAGCTTTCTGCACAGTAAACATTTGCAAGAAGGTGCTCTGGTCAGACAAAAAAGTTTGTGGGACAAACTTTTCTCTCTTTGACTTTTTTGTCCCACAAACCTGTTTAGATCTGGCTTCAACCTCTGGTAGGTATCTCCTTTCCCTTTATTGTATTTGAATGAAAGACATTTTGGTCTCAAATATTTACAAAGTCAATAGAAAGTTCTTCTTCTTAATAAAACGACAAAGAAATCTATAAAAAGTCCTGATAAAAGTTTGTCACCAGCTCTGTAGGAGACAAACATGTACAGTAAAGTGTTCTAGTCAGATGATAAACCTTTTGATCTAATACTAATAATTGAATATGCGGTCTCCATAGTGATAAATTGTGGCAGAACAATTTTGTTCTACTGATTTCTTCTAAAACTAGCTAGACTCTTTTAATAAGTAATGAACATCCCACACTTGGTGGTCTCATCGTGAACTGTGAATTCATCGTGTTTTAAGAGTTTATGATTTGTTGCAGTAATCCATAATGTTTTGCTCCCATTTAAGGGTTTTATCCATTTATTTCTGCATTGTTTGCCCTTCTGTCAAGTGCTTGAACAACATTTGTGTGTGTGTGTGTGTGTGTGTGTGTGAAAGCCCATAAGAAGAATTAGCTGAGCCTCTGAAAAGAGTAAAGCCTCATAAGGATGTGTTCAGGGGAGCTACAATGAGCCGAATGATTGGCTCGTCGGGGAGCAGAGACACAGCACTCAACATTGCGCTACAATCGCTCATCTGAGATGAGGACGGATAAATATGGATGCGATTTGTTAACTGCCTCCGCGCCTCCAAGTGGCTGAAGCCTGATTTATAATTTCATAAAAAACATAAAAATAAAAGAATTCACCTCAATTTACCCAGTTGAGATGTAAAGCATAATCAGCCATTGCCACCAGTGTTTCTTTATCAAGAAAGGTTGTCTCATTAAAGACAGATCGGGTATATTGAGCTCAAGTGCTGCAATCATCCAGTGTTTTCCTTCTAAAGACTTCTCATCTTTCCTTTACAATCAGCAGGTAATGAGCTACTACAAGCTGAAGTGGACTTTCTGTGTTTTTAAGCATTAGGAGTTCACGCTGATTAAATCTAATAGCTTGTTTTGCCTGCTAATAAGTAGCACATAGGTTGTTTTCCACAGATAAATAAAAGCTATAAATGAATATGAGGAAGTAATGAATAGCTTGCGTTTATTGACAGTCCATAAAAGGTATTCATACCAAGTGAACATTTATTCACTAAAAATCTATTTTATTGAGATTTTATGTGATGGACCAACTCATTCACATGTAATTGTGAAGTGGAGGGAAAATGATACATGGTTTTTGAAATGCTTAGTGTAGTAGTACTCCATCCTGATCTGTAGGGCCCTACAGTCCCTCATGTGTTAGATGTGTCTCCGCTCCAGCACACCTGATTTAAATAATTGAATTACTTCCCCCTTATGCAATCATCACTATCTTTGTGCTAATCCTATTAATCAGCTTTTTACTTAAGTCAGGTATGTGCCTTTACCACCCGGGTTAGCAGGTTTTCTCAGGGTAACCCTGTTTCAGAACATATACGGCACAGAAAAAATTCAGTTTTTCTGCTACCTGAGCTCAACAAAGCTTTTCAGTAGTATAAACATAGATTTTAAATGTTTCCACGCATTCATTCATACAAACAGAAAATCTTTTTCACAAATGCCAGATAGGCTGGTTCAGCCTCGCTTATCAGCGTCATGGGCCGCACGGGGTTGAGATAGTACGCTGCGAGTGCGTCACAGAGAGCGTGTGATTGGAGGCGGATTCAGGAGACAAACTGTGTTTTATCTCTAGCATATCAATCACTGTGCACCATGGCCTTCTCGTACACCACCAGCAGCTCAATGCTTTGTTTGTCTTCTCAGCAAACTTACTGTGAAGTGATGGTTTCTTTTTTTTGTCGTATCCACGTTTTCTGTTCTTAAAAACGGTTATGCGGTTTTTTATTTTTGTGGAAATACAAGAAAACTTCACGCAGACTGCAATTTGAAAAAGCTCGGCAAGAGCAAGGAAGATGATTCTTATTGACAGCTGCTTTTTCCAGTCAGTAGTTGTTCAAGGTCTCGTGTTAACACAAACAACAAGGAGTTCCATGAAACGCTCTCTGCTCTTCCAGATAAACTCTTATTACGAAGGAATTAGAGCCCCTATCTGCTCTGTGTTTTCCTCGTGAGAGGAAAACTGAGCAAATGAAGAGTGTTTACCCGGCCACGGAAGAGAGCAAGTGGAAGTGGGGAACAACGGCGTGTTTCCTGTTGCAAGATTTGTGAAAACTCTTTAATTAATTTGGGCCAGGCCTCTCTCGTAGGGAGCTTTCCCTATAAACAGTGAGTGGAAATCTCCCCATTCCTTCCTCTGCGTATGTGGTCTGTTTACACACGCTCACGCCCAAGCACCGGATTTCTTCTTTATCTGAACTTGACTTATTTTTGTTGAGATTTGCTCTTTTCACAAACAATCTTTACAGTAAACTGCTGTGGAGCAACTTGAATATACTGTGGAAGAAACTGTTCGTGTTAGATAGATAAATTGATCTAATTCCAAAGAACTAGTGCAGTAAAAAGGCCTTTAATGTACTTTATGTAGCTGAGAGAAATTAGCTTTTGTAAGGCTAATGGTAAAGCCTGCAAGTAAGACAAACTGGGAGAGTCTAACAGAAAAATCCAAGAAGGATACCCATTGGTAAGACAGTTTCAGCACTCTGGCACCCCTGGTAAAATGTCTTTAAAAACTTAAATTAAATTATCTTTTCACTACAGTACAGTGGACCCCAGGGATTCACGGAGGGTTAGGTACTGTAACTGTGTGTGAATAGTTGAAATCAGCTAACACCCCCACGCTGACCAGAGCAGCTCTTTTCTGGAGTATTAATTTAAGACTTTTTAATCATGTTTGACAGAAATGTTTAAAAAATGTCCTTGTATGTATCTACGAAACTATCTTCCTCATCTTACATTTCCCTTCTTTTTGTGTGCTCTTTGTTTTGCTTTATGTGATCAAAATACTAAGCTCTTTGCCTGAGGCGCTTCTCCATTTTTTGACGTTTCTCCATACAAGATCAGAATCCAATGAGGCTTGGAACGAAATAAAAGCAACTTTCCGAAGTTTGGTTGCTGAGCACAGAATCAAACCATGGGCATCGTTATTGACTGCTGTCCCACCAGGCCAATTTAATCTGTGATTCAGCTTCAACAGTACATCCTGCACATGGAGTGGTGTTATTATTTCCCCCCCTAATGAAACATTCAGGATGGACTTTTCATATCTTCTTGTGCGAGGAAAAGCTCATCTAAATGGAAAACACATTGTCTTCATTATTTGCAAGTGTACAATGAAGGCAGTTGCCATGGCTGCAGTCATCAGAGGCTGAAGCCTGGTTTGAGGCCAGAGGGGCTACAAGAACAAAGTGGCTGCTAATGGAGAGATTGTACAAATGGCTCTCTGAGATGGTTATATATTGCTCACATTTCCATGTTGGCCAGCACTGTCGCAGCGCCACAAATGATCAGTTTCTAATAATATTCTGGTGTCGGCACTGATTTGGGTTAATGACATGACATAAATCCCACCAAGTTATTCGCTGTTCGTCTCAACGGTTTACTAATTCTTCCTAGATTAGACGCAGCGTGTCCAGCGTTGTTTTCCGATGTAGCGGCTACGAAAGAGCCTTTCGGAAACTTCCAGTGTGCACCTATCAAAATGCAGATTGTCTTCACAGCATGTTGTCCACCCAGGAGAATTACAGCTGAATACTAAGCAGGAGAGGGCTCTCAGTTATGACGGCTGTTTACGCTTTCAAGACAGAAAGGGGAAGATGAAATGAGAGGGAGAGAAGCAGAAGGGCTTTAATTCATTTCCTGCCTGAATGTAGGTTAAATTACCTTTAAATCCCACACAGAATTACACTTTGCAGGTAAATGAGTCACTTGGCAGCCGATAAGTAGCAAGTAAAGAGATCATTGGAAATAACAGCAAAACACTGCCATTTTGTTGGGGGGGGAGACGTTCTGCTAATAATAGCAGCAGTGGTGGAGTGAGGTGCCCCAGCTTCCCAATTCAAGTGTGATAGTAATTGGTTTACTTTACACGACGCCTTGTGTTTGGGTGGTGATGGGGCTGCACTAAAACAAATTATCCAGGGGGTTGACCTTTGGCAGGGCAGAGCTGACCTCAGCCGGGGAGACTGCCTGACGGGAACAGCAACATACCATAGTATCATGAAACAAGCGGTGTAGATATTACTGGGTAAAAAAGGTCACACATAGACATTTATAGACATAGGTGAAGAACATTAGTAGCAAATCTCAATAAATATGAAGCCTATTTCTCCAGTTCATTGGCCTTATTAACCCATATTTACCCCTAGTCCTTTGTTTGATATTATTCAGAGCTCTCTAACAGTTATTTTGAAACCATAGTAAAAAGCATCAACATATTATTGTTTAGATACCAATAATATATTTTGGAGAAACATTAGTGATGGGTCAGACTAAGGTAACATTTATACAGATTAGGTTGACATCTACGTATGTTTTCTTTGTCTTGGGCTGACTGCTTCAAAAACCCACCCTTATGCCAGCTAAATTGGTTGTTTTGAAAATATGTATAGTTTATATTAATTATTATTATTAATATGTATTTTAACACTATATTTAAACTTGGGGGTTTAAATATAGTGTAAATATATTATCTGCACACTAAGCACATATGCTTAGTGTGCAGATAATTATTTACTTTCTGGACTTAATTTTCTACTTCATACTCTGTCAGGGACAAAAATACCAAAGCTGTAAAAAGTACGAAAGGGCAAAACAGGAAAGAACTACTAGTAACATTTAAAGTCAGGCAAGCAGGTGGAGGTTGTTAATTGGCCCATTTAGCTGGTACATAAGCTACTCTACAGCTGGCTATTTCCTTTACCAACAGACATGCTAACTCTTGTAGCTTGTTTACAGCATTTGTTTCAAGCAGCATTACTTTCATAGGAGCCATTGGTAGTGCTTCTGTGATTTTCATGTCTTTGTCTTATTATCAGGGGAAAAGGTCAGGGTTGTTCTCCTCTGACTATCAAACACAGCGGAGTGACGACACTCGGAAACGGGTAGTTAATGGAATAGGGCTACTGTAAGACTCTTAAGAAAACAACCAAAGAAAAATCTCATTATCTGTGCAAACTGTTTAAAAGGCTCAAACACTTGCATAATGAACTCTTCCTCTAATGGTGCCAAGTAGCAAGTAGAGGTCACCCATTAAAAAAAGCTAGACTTTTCTCTCTTGCAGAACCTGTAAATAACCTTGAAAAGCTATTCATGCACAAGAACCTGTTAAAGTTTTTATTCGATCTGACTGGAGTTTAATGTGACACAAGGTAGCCCATAATGGTGAAGTTGTAGGAACATAAAATGTGGGGTTGAACTTTTTTTTTTATTTTGTTTTACAAATACAAGTATGAATGGATTGATATGCATTTTCAATAAGCTCTCTTTATTTTGATGTCTCTGAATGACTTCTTGTCAACATGGTTCCAGGATATCACAAATTTCATGCTAAACATGTGAATCAGATCTTACCTGGCCTGTCCACACGTCACCTCTCTGACATGAGCGTGTCAGAAATATAAAGATTTCCAAAAGAGTGTATTCTTCTCCATTGAAGTTATTTTAGTGTAGAGAAATGCTAAAAAGCCTGAGTAACTTGAATTTCTTACCTACTCAGCTTCTTGTCATTTGAAATATGACATCAGGACAGAGAGTGTGTTTACTCAATAAATTAGTCTAGTATAGCCATAAAAGTCAAGGGCCAAAACAGAAGAATCTCCTCCTTGCTCTTAAATCTTGCCTGTTCTTATCGATTATAAGTTGCCATTCAGAACAACTTTGAATAGAGCCAACAGCAGATTGTCAGCATAAACACAAGCCAGCAATTGAATGTTGCTTTCAGGCTCTTTTCTCAGTAAAACTTGGCTTTCGTAAATGTTGCATCAAGGTTCTTCAGAGTAGCAAGAGGTTTGCTGCGTCTTGTTTGTGTGAGGTTTATTTCACCCCTTACGAACAGGTGGTCTCACATGTCTGAAAGGGGCTATGCTTGCGCCTTAAAGCCCATTTCATGTCTTTGTTTAGCTGAGAAAGAGAAGCGCTCTCAACTCTGGAAACTTGTTTGTCCTTCTTGGGCTCAAACAGTCACAGACGCTGATCTAGCAGGACTTCTTTTCTCTCTGTTCTCTGTTAAGGCTTCTTTCATGTGTCTTTTTAACACTCGAAATATCTTTCTCTTGGTTCAGCTCTGGATATATGCTTGTATTTCGTTTTTAAATCCCAGCGCGTACATGTCTGTGGACACTGAGGCACGTAGCCCTGTCTCGAAAAGGTGCCGCTCAATTTTGTAATGCAATTTATATGTTAAGAGGCCGGACCCAGGTTGTTTGTATGTTTCTCTGTGTTTGTGTGAATATCGACTAGTGGAGGATGTGTCGCTGACAGGACAGCCACTCTGGTCATTGTGTCAGGCAGGGGAGGCAGCTTGCTTTCAATCCATTATTGACTAATCTCATTAGCTTGGGAACCTAATGTTGAATGAGCCCCAGAAACTGACTTCTTTCCCTCAATGAGACACAGACCACATGTTCACAAACAAACACCTTGGCATTCATACCCCTTAAACCTTTCCACATGATGCCCTATTATAACCACACATTCTAATTCACTTTTATTGCCATCTTATGTGATTAAGTAGTTCATTATTGTGAATTGGAAGAGAAATAAAATGTGGTTTCAAGATGTTTTGCAAATATTATATTGTATGTATTTAGCTCCATCCAATTTTCCATCAACTCTGACCACAATGAGGCATGGCCACCACCAGGCTTCATTGTGGGGATGATGTGTTCAAGATGATATGGATTGTAAGTTTTCCATCGCACACGGTGACAATAAGCTCAGTTTTGGTCCTAACTTACTAAAACAACCCCTTCAATATGTTTCTTGTGTTCTCTACATGGACTTTTGAACGCGTCTTTTCACAATAACTTTTCTTTATGCCACTTTTTAATAAAGGCCAGATTTGTGGAGTGCATGACTAATACTTGTCATGTCAGACAGACAGTGAACCTGCGGCTCCTCCAAAGTTACCACAGGGGTTTTAGCTGTTCCTGTGATTAATGCTTTCCTTTTCTCACTGAACACTTTCTATTTTGATTTGGATATTTTAAGTTGAACAGTGCTCTGTGCGGCATCCAATACTTTGAAATCATTTTATTACATATGCCTTAAACTTATCTGCAACATTATTTCTGACCTCTCTGGTGTGTTGCTTGTCCTCTATTATGCTGTTTGTTATCTAATGTTATCTAACCAGCAGATCAGACTTTCAATAATCAACTGTTTTTATACTGTAGTTAAAGACAGATTGTTTGCTATTTATGTGAAACTAATTTGGTTATACTGGATTTTATTTAGGGATGGCCCAGAAAAAGGGTCTGAATAGTATGTTTCATTTGTAAAAAAAAAAAAAAGAATATATATGAATACTTTTGTACATGCACACAGATGGCTGCAAAGAAAAGGAGTTTCTTGTAATTACAGGCACCCGCTTGGTAAGAAGTTTTATTGGCTTCAATTAATCATTTTAATGAAGTGACTGCCTATCTGTGCTTTCTACTTGATTAGCTAATTATGTGTTCAGCACTTTTTAACTCGTGTCCTGACTCATGTGAGCGTGCGCCCTCGCCTTTGTCTCACGGCTGCGCGTGTAGTTGTACCACTGCGGCGGACCTTTTCGCTCTGTTTTTCTGGATCAAGCTCACCTGCGCGTCTGTGAAAACATCTGCTTTGCATATCTGCTCGCCGCTGACGGCGTAAACTTTGCAGTCATGGAAAAGGAGATGCAAAGTTGTGATTTGCACACAACCCTTAATGATAGCAGCTCAGACTGGGCTTCCAGTTCGTGCCAGGTGAGGAGGGGATGGGGGAGGCCCCGCACAACAACTCGGCTCGGCAGCGTAACCCGCAGCAGAATCTCGGCCGACCACTGAGAGAGTTTCACAACCCGGCCGGCCTGTAATTGCTGATGGTTCAGCACTTTTCAGGGGCAGAAACAGACGGATACAGAGTTTTTCTCTATTTTTTCACCTCTTGCTGCACTCATTTCCTGCACCTTTTTGATCCAGCAAGTTACATATCTCCTCTATTTCCTCGTGCTGCCGCCCCTAACACCTTCCCTCTCTGTCTGCCTGTGTATTTATCTTTCAACCAGGCACAGATTTTTAAGGTATCATAACCCTGACTGAAAATACCATGATTTTATGGTTTCACTGCAGGGATGGGCTGGTTACTTGAATCAAGATATACAAATAGTTGCTGTTATAAAAGTGCTAAGATGACACTCCTTGGATGGATGTTTCATCAGGTTTTGGACTGATCGGAGTTTCCTCCAGCTGTAACATCACTGCACCCAGAAATCGCTGCAACTGTCAGTCAGCTGAAACAAGCATACATTTTTGATTGAAGATTAATTTGGCAGTTAATAAATGTTTGTGGGTGTAATAAACACCAACAGTTATGTTTACTTTTTTGAGGTAGCACTATTTTAAACTAAAACTGGTCATGTTTTAACCTGGTTGGCCATGTGGTTAAAATAAAACCAATTTCATGAAGTTATGCAATTTTGTTTTCAATTTTTGTGTATTTTTCTGTTTTTATTCTACAACTATACTACATGCTATTAAAAACAAAGTTCTGAATAAAAAAGCAACAATTATTCCTTCTTTTGCTAAACAAAAATAATAAATTCCCACTTTAGTTTTCAAGTGCCTGTTGTGCAACTATAAATAAAATATATATAGCTTGCCAATTGTAGTAACCTTAGTCTAAGATATTGGTGGCACTCCATGTTTTAATGATCTGAAATATGTCCATATAGCTGGATTTTTTGTTATTTTAAGCAAAGGAAATGTGTAGTAGCCTTCCATGAGCCATTAAATTGACTTTCATCTCTGTTGTATATTTTGTGGTTTTTGAACAATAACTTTTAAAACTATGGTGTACATATGTGGTCTCAAACTCCCGTCCCCAAAGGCTGGTGTCCTGCAACCTTTACTCTACTTTTGCACACCTGGCTTCAATATTCACTCATTAGCAGAACTCTGTAAAGCTTGACTGGACGCTAGTGAGGCAGTTTCATCATTTAATTCAAGTGAGTAGGACAAGGAACATGTCTAAAAGTTGCAGGACTCTGGCCCTCAAGGAATGCTGTCTGAGACCACTGGGGTACATTGATACTGTTAATCAGCCCATGCCTAGTGAGGAGGTGTTGCTAAGACCCATAAACACAGTAAGCTCTGGTCAGTAAGAAGTTTTAAAGATGTTGTAGTTTTTGGTGCTAATAGTGCAAAAATGTTGTAGTTTTTATTGCCTTTTTTTGGTGTTCTGTTCTAGCTGGTAGTAGAAATATAAGAAGTTGGTGTTAGCTAGTTAATTAGCTGGGATCAGCTAGCCTCCAGGTCTATTAACCTCCAGACCTGGTTAATAGACCTGCTGCTAGTGAGATTGGTGGTTTGGATTCATGATGACACTGGTAACTCAGTGTGCAGTAGGTCATCATGAATCTACTGCATGATGACCTACCAATAGATATAGAAAACACAGATAATGACCAAAGGAAGTGTGTAAAAATCTGCATCTCAACACAAAGTCAAGTGAACATTTGTGGTACAGAAATTATACAGGCATTCATAGCAATCTATAAACGTCTCTGAAAGTCTGATAGATTATTTATGTGTTTTTCTAATATTAATAAATATGGACAACTTTTCCAGGTCCCATTTTCTTCATCCTAAATGTTCATATCTAAAAATTAAAAAAAACACACATTGCTAACCCAGAACATCTTATCTTTCACCGTTTTTTATTTATCCAGTGATCAATCTGCTACAGTGCAGTCTGTGGCCTTTTTTTTGGAGGTTCCACTTTTAGGTGTTGATTGTGGAACTTTCTGCTGTAAATCTCTTGCGAACTTCAATTTGGTTGTAAGCATTTTGAAATGAAAAACATAAGACTGGGCCTTGGTTCATTTTTAGTGGCCCGCTTTCAGAGGTAAGATAACTGTGCTTTAAATGAATAGAAACCATCTCGGTCCACACTGCACAGGCTGAAGGCTTGTTTTTTGCTGCAATCTCCTATTGCAGAAATTGCATATGATTATGTTGCTTTTGCTTCGGATGACAGCTTAAGAATTGAATGGCATAATTCATGTAAACTGCTTCCAATCCAGTATTCATTTGATGCTATTCTTAGGCAGCTGTAAGATTATATAAAAAGAAGCATACTGTTTTAGAAACATGTCATCTGTACCACTGAGACTGTAAACAAGCTCCCTGATTTGTCTGTAGATTTTATTAATGCAGTGACTTCACAAATAGAGCTGCAACTTGAGCTTAGTAATGTACACTCAATGAAATAACTCAGGACTGAGGCAGATAGAAAGAAGGACACAGAAATATCGATGCACAATGAGTAAATGTTAGTGCTGATTAAGGACTGGGCTGCGTATCCCCCTCTCTGGAGAATCTCCTTTTTCCTCCCCTGACACATTGGCATTCTTCACAGCTCAATGTGAAATGAGAAGCTTCCCGATTCATTTTCACAAGGCAATCAAAACACGGCTGTACGTGATATCTGGTCAAACGGAGCATGGCGAGCTGCACAGAGTCAAAAAGAGCCAGAGAGGGTGTGGAGGTCAGGCACGTTACATGGGATTCATCACATGCTTGTGTGTGTGTCCCCATGGCTCCAAAAGGAAGATTTGTGACACAGATTTACAACAGGCTCTGCCGCCTAACCTCTAAATCAGCCCTCCTCCCACACGACTCACCCCCCTCCACCCACACAACCCCACACTCTCCTTTTTTTACATGCAGACACAGGCCGTCTGGTCACGGAGGGGGCGTGAGGGACATCGCTGGTGATGGGGAGGGTGGAAAAGGTCGGCTCGCTGCTGACTGCGGATCAAGCGCCTGCCTGTCTGGTAATGTGTCGTCATCGACCAATTAGGTAAATCCAGATCAAACAGGCACAGGGAACAGCCTCTCGCTGCCCCTCTCCAAGCTCTCTGCTCTTTAATTGAACACTTTTGTGGAACGACAGTCGCCTCTCTGCAGGGACTGATGACTGTTAATATGAAATCAGTGCTCTCCGAGGGCTATCAAAGGGGCAGTGGAAATGGAAAATCTGATTTTTTTTTTATTTTTATGAGCCATGTCAGAAAATAGAAATTGAACCTTTCCATACCGTGTTGCGTTAGCTAGTAGAAAAAGTGTGACATGACAAAATACAAAACTATCACCCATACTGGTGCCATTCTCTGACAGGAAGTAGCTTAGTTTTACTTTACTTTACAAAAAAAAGACTATGCATCCAAAATACATTTCTTAAGTAATTCTAGCATGGCCAAGCAATTTTTATTCAGATCCTCCTTTCCAAGCTTTTAATGCTCTTTCCGTAGCTCCTACTACAGAAAGTTGGGCATAACTAATCTATCTTTTACATCAGTCTTACCAGTCAAGCCCATATATTGGTAACTTTGAAGGCATTTTATGCAGTAATCTCCAGGTTCAGGGTGAATAAGAGCAAGTTCTATGTTCACTTCACACATGTAAAGCTACATTAATGTTCATAATTTGTTACCTGAACAATTCATGGTCCTAACAGACAAAAAAATTGCTTGTGTATCATATTTTAATATAATAAAGTTAGAAATACATATAGGTTCTGAAATTGTGACCAACAACTAAGCCCAAAATTATGCATACACCTAGCAGACTGGCATCTCTCAAAAGACCATAAAATAATATAGAAGAGTATAAATTATCTGATAAGTATTGATTTTAAAGATGGCTTGTCAAAGACTAGAAATGCCCTTCTTAATTATCAATGAGGACACTTTTACATGCATTACTGCAATAAAACCTTTTTTACAGACCAGAGGTAAACATGTACTGGTTTTTCCTGCATAAAGTTGCTAAACTTTGCCATCTAAGAAATAGCTGTTTCTTTCTTTTGTTTACCCTTCAAATACAATGTTGAAATACAAGATGTTTATGTGCATAAGTTACTGCGATTCATCAACAGGTTCAATGTATACACACATTCAGGCGCACCAGAGATTTTTTGAGAGCTTGACTTGTCTACATTTTTATTGAGATATTACTAAATAATAGAAATTTGTACGCATGAGGAATAGTTGGTCCATGCCTTTCTTCAACCTCAGATACCCTGGTTATCTGCCATCTCCTTAATCTTATTGCAAAGTGTGTGCTGCCTGAAAATGCTGCTTATATTCTTTCTCCTACTTTAAAACCAAGCAGGACTCTTAAAATCCAGAATAAAATGCTAGGACAGACTTTTAGTAGAAGAACAATTATGATTTCTTTTAAAGCTTTGCAGCTTCTTATTCCTGCACTTGTAAATGTTTTGGACAAGTGTTAATATAACAAGCAACATATCTAATAGGTGTAGTCAGTCGTCTGCACTTACACCTCCCAACAGAGAAAGAAAAAAGGGGATGTTTCTGCAGGAGATGTTGGTAAGGTCACGATAAGGTCTGGCAGATTAATGGCGTGTCTTCACAAGGGTTCCTGGGTGAAACAGAAAGCTCATGTTGCTGCTGTCCATCAGTGTCCGAGTGGGTTGAGCTCATGCACTATTTAAAAATCTCTCTCTCTCTGTGTCTCTTCTCCTTTTCACTCAAAGTCACCAAAAGGCAGAAGATCTCCAGCTCAAAGGACACGAGGAGGCCCTCTGTCTCCTCTGGCAACGTAGACAACCCATCCTAGGCAAAAACATAAGCTTATCAGTGCTACTCTTTTACTCTGAACACTTGTAAGGCATTGAGCACACAAGCATGCTCACGCTCTGCTCTCGGTCTTCTTTGAATTCTTTTCCATGCGTTCTGCGAACTTGCCTGCCACTCCTCCCCCCCCAGTGATAAATGTCTCTCTCTGCTTCTCACCCAGACCTCATAATATCTCCTCTTTGCTAGCTTCCCCCAATTTCAAAGTTTTAGCTGGCCGGATTAAGCGCGGCACATGGAAAAATGAACAGCCAATCACAGGGAGGGACACTTAAAAATATACCTGGAGACAGGGAGGAATAGATGAAGTGAAGAATGAGGGAGTCTTCAATATCTGCACCAGTATCACTCACTAAGAATGAGACTGAATTGACTCTCTGCACTAACATTTAGACTTTTACGATAGTGTTGCATCGGCATGATGGAAGCAGCGATGAGTAATAGCTGCAGGTTCAGACTTCAGCTCATCGGTTTCATCATCCTCCTGTACTTCCAAAATTCCTTGAGGATTGCGGAGGAGAAAAGCAAGGGGCTTGAGTGGGTGAACGGCACATCTGACGGAGAGGAACTCGCGAGGCTAGCTGG
Organism: Brachyrhaphis roseni; assembly: GCA_903066815.1. Taxonomy (NCBI): domain Eukaryota; kingdom Metazoa; phylum Chordata; class Actinopteri; order Cyprinodontiformes; family Poeciliidae; genus Brachyrhaphis; species Brachyrhaphis roseni. The sequence continues at coordinate 29,942 of CAEFZY010038490.1, forward strand.
ACAGCTCCACGCTGTTGTGCGCTTGGTGGTGCTCACACTGAAACGTGGCTCATCCGATACCCCAAGAGGATTACCCCTCCTCTCTGATGCTCTTAGTGGAAGGAAATTAAAAGAGTAGCTGTTTTGAGGAGAAATTTAATGGCAAGCAGGAGAGGAAGAGTCTGCCATCCTGCTCCTCATGCTGCTTGTATGTGGATGGGAACTCTTCTAAACAGGAGAAAGATTGGAGGAGTTTTTATTACACCGCTTAACTTTAAGCTAAACATGCAGAATAGAAATACAAGTTATATTCAGACTAACTGCTTGCAGAACTTATCCCTTTTTTCCATTAAAATGGACTTAGTGTGCCTAATATTGACGTACTTAAGGTGTGCTTAAATATTCCTGTTCTGACTCTGGGAACAGACATTTGTAAAATACTCTTAAGCAGAGAGGAGCCTATCCAGTATAGCAGGCCTTCTACAGTCAAACTGATTTTTTTTTTCATAACCAGTTATTTAGATAAAGGGGTTTAATGTGTAGCCCTGAGGAACTCCTAAGCATATTGTGAGAAAATAGGAAAGAAATCAGAGCAGACATTTTCTGTTTGAAATGAAATTTGAGAATTATTGTGACATCAATTCTGACCAAAGATGTTTAAAGACCCCAAAAATTGTCTGTTTGGCCAGAATTGGAATTTTTACTATTTCCCCATTGTTGGGTCCATGGGAACATCAATACATATCAATAAAATCAAAGTATGTGATTAAATGTAGTTACTGTGTGCAGTTCATCCAGAACAGTTGGATGTTCTTGTCCCTAGGGATCACTAAATCCCTATCCCTAACATTTTTGGTTGTTTGCTATTAAGCTTTTCAAGAACTTTTCCTTGATGACTGTTCCTTGACGTGCTTTTTAGTTGCAGATATTACAGATGGAGATCGCCCTCTGAGACTTGGTGAAACGTTACACTTGGTTAGAGAAGAGATATTGCTTGGGCCCCTCTATGATCCCGGCCCTCTGTTTTCTGCTTCTATTAAAAAAAAAAAAAAAAAAAGGTAAGGGAGGGGGTGGCCTCTACCATCCACCCTCCTGCTTCCACCACCGTGCTCCCTTTGCTTTTCTAATCATGCTGCAGATGTGCCTGATGGCTGAACAATCTCTGTGTACTGAACGTGGGGCTCCCGCAGGAATCTGGGAGGCTTGCTTATGTGAGCTGTCGTGGAAAAAAAACGAAAATGTGAGAGGGCAAAGAAGGAAGGAAGGGAGGGAGGGAATGTGGGAGATTGGGAAAGACAGAGGGAAAATGGGAGAGATCAGTGAGCAGCGACCGTCGCAGCAGGGCTCCTTTAGATTATGTGCGGGTGAAGTGGCACGATGGCAAGCCCGCCCTCGTTCACGGTCGCCTCTGGATCTGCAGACCAAACCACATTAAATAAAAGAAATCCATCCCCAAGCCTGTTAGGGAGCCATGTGGGGAGGTGTGAGAGCGTGCACGTGCACTGGAGTGGCTGCATGTCCATATGTGTGTGAAGGAAAGGAAGGGGGAGGTGGGACGGGCAGCTCATTTTATCCTCCGTGCCAGCTCTGGATGGAGCCTGCCGGGGGATTATGGCACATTCTGCAAAGCAACAATGGAAACGGCAGCGTTTCGTACACATTTCCATCCTCTTTCTCCACCATCCAACAAACACAGCTTTGTCCCTGCCTGGCCACTCACCAGGCGGACACCTGGAGTCCCAGAGGTGCCCTCTTCAGCTAAACACTTGGGGGAGAGAGAAAAAAAAATTCTTCTTTACAATGCTGAGATAATTAAAGGACGGGGGACATAGGCGGGGGGTTTTCTCAGCTGATAGTCGGAAGAAAACAAGACACATCTCAGAATCAAAGCTCATTAAAATCACGAGTGTGATGAGATGCTTCCTTCTCCTCCACTTCCTTCCTCATCTTTATCACCCTAGAGCAAGTGCTGCAAACAGCCGAACCCGAGTCAATGATGGCACAGATTACTCCTTTATTGCTTAATTCACCTACAATACATGACTCACAGGGACACCATCACCTTGAGCAGCGTGTCCCCATAAGGTACAGGAGAGTGATGCTGATTTCTTTGCTCAGGCCACCTTGCTCTGTTTTAATAGTGTCAGCAGGGCTTGGCTTAGTAGCTTTCAATCACTGAGGTGTGTGTGTGTGCCGGTTGTGGGGGGTGTTTCGCACTGCTCTGCGGAGGTGTAACACCCTGCCTGTAGTGTTGTTGTAAAGCACATTAGGAGTGACTGAGGGTGTTGTTATGGTATCATGATGCAGGTCCAGCACTCAGGGGAAGGTGAGAGATGTGTGAGGGTTTGTGAGAGTGTGTGGTCAGTATAATGGGCCAGCATGGCTTCCGGTCGCCATATTTCCACCTTTATATAGGCAATGGATTCTCAATGTTGGGGAAAAAAATAAAAAATTGTAAATACAAAAGATTTTCTGCAAACTGAAGTAAGCAAGATATATCAATAACTTAAATCATCTGATTGGTACATTTAATTTGTCCTTGACTGGCTCTGACTAGTGATCAGTGGCTTTATTTAATTTAGAATAAATTTTATGATGTCTGGTTAAAAATTTTAAATACTTAAGCTACTGATCCCCAACCTTTTTGCGGGACGGTGTGATGGCAGTGTGCTGAAGAATTGAAACTAAATCCCAAAGTGAGCAGAGGATGGGGAGGATTGGAAGGAAAGCACAACAACAACCCATGCAAAGTTTTGATTCCTTGTATGAGTCAAAAACCCCAACAGGAGCAGGTCTACAATTCACTTTTTCAACAATAAAATATTTCTCACAGTGTGATTAATAAAATAGAAATAAAAACAATAAATAAACTCCTTTTCTGCAGCCAGGTAACAAACAACCCAGAGGCCAATTCTTTATTAGACTTATCAAAAATGAATAGAACTGTTGTACCTTAAACAGATATATGTAAGAACACAATTTGAGTTCGATGAAACCTTTCAATCCGTTTTTGTGAAAACACGAAAACAAATTTCTTTTGTTATTGGATAGTGTTAGAATTAGACAAGCATAAGAAAAAGAAACTAGTCAAATCTGGGCTGGATTGTTCAAAACTGCAAATTCTTGAAAACTTTCTGATTTGTGAAAGCGTCACATTATTTGTAAATACTGTGTATTGTCTCGTTTAGTGAGCTGGAGCCAAATCAAACCCAAAGTAAATCCAGAATCGTTATCGTCCTGCAAAATCTGATCGATGCATCTCTTTTAGTCAGGAAGTACAGTGGTCAAAACCACATAAGCATAAGAGACGTGAAAAACTCCAGAAGCGATGATTTTCCCACAGCATGGCTGGCCTCCGACAAGCCTGACTGTTTTGGTTCACAAGCCGTTTATGTGAATAAATTAAATCTGTTTACCACTTCCCTGCGCCTCAACAGCTCAGCGGAGAAGGTTTGTGATCCATTTGTTCTGCAGTGATGGTGGGATAAAGCTAATCATTGTCTACTCTGCTTTGCCTCTCAGTTTATCCCACAGAGCAGCGGCACACAGCTCGTCACATTAACGCGACAGAGACGCACTTTGAAGATTCCGCAGGGTTGGGAGTCTGAAACAACGTTTTTATCCCTAACTGGCAATTCAGCCCCGTTTTACTGCGCTGCAGTGACCTGTTTTGGCATCACCATTCCTGAGTCCCTTTCGTCCCTCAATTTTCCCATTAAATTAAATTCGCGGCCACTTTCAAGCCTTATGTGCGGAGCTTCTCGGGGTGCCGAGTGGAAACAAAGCTTTAAAGTAGTCATACAAGGCAGGAGAGAAAACATTGTTTTACCCCAGAGGTGGGCTTGATAGCATGCCGAAAAAGCCCATTTGAAGGGGGTAGGCCTCATCTGTCACCGGGCAATGGAGGAGGCAGCCATGCAGAAGCCCCCTGATTATAAAGAGATAATTTCATCCAATCCTCCGGTGGTGCTCCATCGCCTTGCCGCCATACTCCACTGCCTTTCATATTTGTTCCCGGCCTGCATCTCCTCACCCGTTTCGTTTTATTACAGCTCCCACTCAATACATATATTTTAGCTCCCGCTTGAATAGGGGAAGGAAAGCGGGTCTCCCTCCTTTGCCTTCCTCCCACTCCGGTCTCTTGTGCTCACACACACACACCCACACCATGTGTCTTTTGTTGTGTAGGAATCCACAGCTCTCTACTTGTTGTGCAACGCCTGCCGTGCAATTTGCAGTAAATTAAGCTCAAGTAAGGCACAAAACTGCACCGGTTTCCCCCTTGCGCGTTCACCAACGGCAGACGGGATTCCTATCTGAATCCAATAGGATCACAGGTAGAGAGGCACAGAAAAAATAAGGAACGATAACATCTGAAAAGAGCATGTAAATAGGCTGAGGCTTATAATTGGTTCTTGTTGTTATTATCTGCACCGCATCAGAGGTTTAATCTTTAAATTGGCTCTCGTTAGTTACAAAAGATGTAACAAAGGACTAGTGTTAATTAGGAAGAGGAAATATCTGGAAATTAATTACTTCCCAACACACTCGCATCATAATTTTAATATAATTTTGAGCTTAAGAAGCTAATAGATGTCAATGTGTGGACCCAGGCTTTAGATCAAAATTGTTGTTAAAAATGTGTGTTTAACTGAAAAAACATGGAGGTGAATGACACTCAGACCTTTGTTTCCCCTCATTTTAACTCACTGCTGGAGGTAAGAGAGATGACATGGAGTGGGGGAGAGGAGAAGGGAAAGGAGGAGGAGTAGGCGAAGAGAGGAGAGAGCCGGAGAGAGCAGGTCGACTCGCTCATCAATAACCACAAGGTCAGACAGGCAGTGCCGGGCTGAGTGGGCCCTGTTAGGAAGCAGCAGCTGAGGATTTGTAGAGCTTGTAAAGGCTTAAAGTAACACCACTCCGCCTTCTTTGTGCCACAGGCTGGGCCTTTGAAGGGCCAGGGAGACACCTGCTGGTGGTGGAGGGTGACGGCGGTCGCCATGCATCAGTCCTCTGTCTAGCGACACTTAGAGGAAATGGGAGAACTATAGAGGGGCACACCTGGGGGATATAGCGAGGCAATGGATGTCTCCTCATTTTTTCTTACATAATAAACATATATATATAATATGCAATTTTATTAAAAATGGATGCTTTATTCATTGATAAACTGTATTCAGCAGCTTTAATTGGAAACACACAAAAAAATTTCCAAAAGCAATTGTAGATCACACTTTGTGTTTTGTCAAAAATAAATTCTAACAGTCTATAACACAACTCCTTACAATACAATCAGTATTTTTAATATAAGACTATTTTAAATTCATGAAAGAAGTACTTCTCTAAGACAACAACACATCAACTTTTTAAAAAACCTATTTACACTTACAGAAATTGTGTTGTGTTTCCTTTGTCTTGTGGATTTTTTTCAGCTTCTGTTTTCTCTGTCTTACACCGTTTCATTCTCGGGCCTGTACAATCAAGCAGTTGGTAGCTCTGCTGTTTTGCAGCAAGAAGGTCCTGGGGTGTATTACTTGTCTGGGGTGTTTCTGCATGGAATTTGTTGGTTATCCTTGTGCATCCACGAGTTCACTGTGGGTAGCCCAGCGTCCTCCTACATTCCAAAAACATGACTTATGGGCTATTTGGTCTCTTTTAGTTGCCCTTAGGCATGAGTGTGTATGCATGGTTATTTCTCCTGTGTCTTTGTGCTGCCCTGTGATGTACTGGTGTCCCGTCCAGAGTCCACCCTCTATCAACTAATATTACATTGTATAATTTTGAAGTGATTTATTACATCATATTGTCCCATGTAGTACTGTAAATTGCATCACTTAGTATCTAATTATATTATTGTACATCCTATGTCATCAACGTGCTCTGCTCCTCCCATCACAACGTTATTTAGTGCGAGTGCAGGACTTGAGAAATGTGAGCAAACAGATACTTTTCATCGGCAAACATGGAGTTGGAGAGAAGGAAAAAAAAAATCCTCCGATGTCTCTTTTTCTTTATGAGCTTTCTAATTTATGGAGAGGAATGCACTCGTGTGCCCTTCTCTCCTCTCAAGTACAGGCATGAGCAGCTCCAATAGGTAGCATAAAAGCTCTTTAGCTGTCTAGTGGAGTAGATTACCGGCCCTGCCGTTAAATCCAGCTAGAGACCCCTAAGTGAGCATTATCAGTATGGTGCAGCATGCTGCCTCCTCTCTTTTTATTTCTCCCCCTCTCTAGCTCTCTCCCGTCATCTCACAGGTACTTTGTGCAGGGAAATTTCTTACTGTGAGATTGGTAATGGAGAGAGATGGTGAGGGGAGGGAGGAGCGTGGGGGATGAGATGGCCCTGCAGCAGCAGCAGCAGAAAGAAAGATGGAGACACCAGTAGATGGAAAGATGGGGGGGGGGAACGAGAGGAGTGTACGCTCTTCACTCCTCATAAATGTGCCCATTAATTCACTAATCCCTCCACTTTGAGATGCAGGTCATTCTGAGTTATAGCCGACAACCGTTTTGTAATATTTATTTGACACTGAACGCAGCATTAAATCAGTCTCCCAGAGGCAAAACTGATAACCTTCAGTTCAGCTTGTAATATTTTTTTTTTTTTTTTTACTCACGATAATCCTGTGTAGTATGTCAGATCACAACCCCATTGTTTGGCCTACATGAAAAATTATTCTCCAGGATGAAAAGAAAGAGAATGGGCTTCCATGAGCTCCGGCTTCAGAATCAATAGTGCGCTGTAAGGAGTTTTGTTAGAGGAACTCTGGTAGAGCTAGTACAGAAGGAGGAGGAGGAGGAGGAGAGGGATAGATATGTCGAGCATGTCTGGGCCCAGTATACAGATAATTGTTAACCAAAGATTACATAATGGCTAAGTAACGTAAACAGAGAGCCACATGCCAAGTTAATGTTCCCACAGAGCCGGATGGAGGAGCTTCATGCAGTTTTCTGAGATAATGCTGACAGACTGTGAGGTTTGACGCATTATGTTTGTGGGGGTGTGTGTCCTTCCCTACCTCAGTTCATTTTCACCCAGAGGCGCTTTAAACACGGCCAGACATCCTGCCTTAAGTCCAGCGTGTCTTTTCCAAAGGTGTACGGGGGCAACCGCCGGGGCTTGTTAAGGGTGTCACAGGAGCTGAGAGGGAATGTCATCCTTTGGGCTCTGTGAGGTGCTTGTCACCTGCCAAATCAATATCTCCCTGCTTGACTCAAACAGAGCATACACACATACACAGAGAGAGAGAGTCTGTATCCTGGTGGTGATGTGATCAGCAGCTTCCCTTGGAGCTGAGCCTTAACACTTGTCTGTGTTTCTGTTACAGAACTCTCCAGTTTAATGGCTGGCAGATAGAGGCCAGACGGGGACAATCAACATGAACTCGATTCCGTCGATGGACAGACACATTCAGCAGACCAATGATCGTCTGCAGTGTATCAAGCAGGTGAGGCAGAGGGGACGGCACCGGTTCTTATTCTGCAATCTGATTTTAAGCTGGCGTTCTGCAGTGAAGTTATTTTAAAATTGTGCCCAAAATCATTCGTAACCCCCGGTGAATTTAAAATTAAAATTATTTTCATTCAGCCAAGAAGAAGTGTGTTTCTGATAGAAAAAAATGAGAGGAGTCTCTCATTTCTCAATAAAAAATGTAAAAGGTGTTTAAGTGGTGGAAAAAATATATATTAGTCATGTTTAATTTAAAATAGGGGTGCACTAATAAATTGGCTCAATTTTTATTTTATTTCATTTATTTTGGGAGATCAGTGATTGGCTGATACTTACATGTGAAGCCGATCTTATCCACCTCAAAGGTCTAAAAATCGACCACTCTCCTCTATTGCTCTGCTGTGAAAGAGGTTTGCCTGCAGTTAACAACTCCCAATTTCAAACTCAAAAGAATTGGAAATACCTTTATTGCCTCTACAACAATCAAACAGTTCTTCTAATTGTTGAGGATGTTTGCAGTATATGTTTTGTATTAAATTTCCACTTGTCTTTTGATGATTTATTTGATGAGTTTCAAGTTTTTAAGGTTGGAAAGCCTCTTTGCTGCGACGCTAATCTTATGATCTGTTCACAAATTCCCTATCAGGGCAACTAGCTTGAAAAAAGTTAAATGACACACTTTGTGGACATGCTGGTCTTAAAAATCTGCAAAAAAGCTCAGTTTTACTCGTTTGGCATTAAAATGTCCAGGTTTGCTAATTTCATACTAGTTTATGTGTCAGTTTTTCTTTGAGACTTATAGTATATACTTATCGTACATGCAACCTTTAAAGCTGTGAAGAAAACATTCTCTAATCACTTTGTGTATGTCATTTAAACCGCAAAATGACTCTTTAATTCTACAGTCGAAAGAACTGTACAAAATGATCAGCCTAACCATCAGAGTCAGAATGCTCTTCAGCATTCTCACTTGACCGCAGTAAAGTGACAAATCTGCTCGGTTCCTGTTATCAGAACTCTGGTGTGACTCAGGTTACTGACGGGGGTCAAAGAGCAGGAGCTTTCCATCCTCCTCCACCAACCCCTCCACCACCGCTGACTCACAACAAATCCTTTTGTTCCCGCTTTTCCACAGTTTACTGCGGGACGAATCACCGGCAAGAATTACACAGACATACTCATGTAACCCCAGACTACGGGGGTCTGAACCCCGGCTCTTAAACCTACTTTGTTGGTTTAAGACTTTGTTGTTTCTCGGCTCAGCGCCGAAGTCCCTCAGAACGACACAAAGTAGGCCTTTGAGATGGTGCTCGTCATACTTAAACATGTCAGTGACAGATCCTTTTATCCAGTGGGGGAGTTTGAGACAATATGTGGCTTTGATGTTTTTAAGTAATAAGACAAAGAGAGGTAAACACTCTCAGTCCTCAGCCTGACTACCTTTATCGCAGTAGGGTGTTAAATAATTCAATATCCACTCCTCTAGTTGTAATGAACGTGGAGATTGTCTATTAAAGTGGGTTCATACAAGTGCAAAAAGGGGTTTGCTGGTGTCTAACAACAGTTTACACAGCTCAAATGTTTCGAGGTTAAATGTATTAACCCGGCAGGACAAAAATTTAAACAAATACATCCCAATGTTAGCGCCCGAGGAGGCAGCACAGGGGTAAACACACCAATTAGAGAGATCCATGGCACACGAGTAGGCCTCCAGTCTATCTAATAAATGGTTAAAGCGTGGGGTCATTTCAAATCGACCAGTAAGAGCCAGCACCCTGCTAATAGAGGCGAGCTTTGTGCTGCAGACAATCAGGGTTTGGAAGGCCCGCATAATAAATACCATTTATGTCCTGCCAATTAGACTAGCGGCGAGCCCATTCAGCTGGCCGTCTATTCTCCTCCCCGCGCACAAAGATGATCATCAGGGGAGATCAGAACAATTAACTCGCTATCTTCTCTCCCTCCCTCGCTCCCCATTGTCCAATATCCAAGCTATTAAAATAATTAAGGAAATATTGTAAACCAATCCAGCTGTTTGCTTTAATTGAAACTGTAGCGCACACTGAAAATTTTTTGGCATCTCAAAGAAAGGCCCGGGAATACAAATGAAGCCCGGTCTTTTGTTAAGTGTTGTTTCCTGGAAGATGCGACACGTCCGTGTGACTGCTCCCAGCCAGAGCGGCGGACAGGGTAACAAATTGATTTTGTTGCTCAAATGATGAATTGCTGCTGAGCGCCATGATAAAGTGGAGGAAATTGGAATCTGTCAACGTGATTGAATCAGAGGGTTGAAAGTCAGATCAGAAAATCATTGCTGTGGTAATTCTTAAATTACTGTTCTGTTGTAAAATTGCAGTAACGGAATATTTAAACAATAACTCAGCCAAATACTATCTGATGAATGAATGGATCTTTTACTTAAGAACCTGGAGCAGAATATTAGTTTCTCTGTGCCGTTTTTCTCTGGTAAGACAAAGAAACACAATGTTATTGGCTTTGAGAAGTGTAGACATTACCTTGCAAAAGTATGCATATCCCTAGAACTTTTTTGTCAACATTGTGATTTTATCAGAAAGAACAACACTGATTAGTGCATAACTGTAAAATTGAAGGAAAGCAACACAAAGACAAATTTGAGTTGAACAGTGTATTCATCCCTCTATAATCTAATACCCATAAATAACATTCAGTAAGTCAAATTCCTAAAGAAGGCACCTAAAGTGTGTCATTATGTTCAATATACCACAAAGGTGTTCACAAGTTTTATTATTATTATTATTATTATTATTATTATTATTATTATTATTATTACTACATAAAGATGTAAGTCTAAGTCACATCTCAAATCTTTTCCCCAAGTACAAGTAAAATTTCTTTCTGCAGGGGAGAAATCAAAGTCAAACCTCAATTATTTCCTCCCAAGTCCAAGTTAAGTCTTAAATATTTCATCCTAAGTCGAAGTTGAATCTCAAGTATTTTATCACAACTCCTTGGCAAATATTTTGTCCCAAATCAAATTAAGTCTTGTCTTCCACCCCAAGTCATGTATTGTCTTTCACTCAAAGTCCAAGAAAGTTTTTAAGTTTTTCAGGTTAAAGTTCAAGTCAGATCTCTTGACTCAGCTACAGTAAGTGTAGCTGAGTCCAAGTCAGCTACACATACAGCTTGCTCACCAATGTTCCCTCTTGATGGACACAGATAGCCTGCCAACAGGAAAACTATTAGTCGTGGGCTATACTGATCTGTTATATGTCTAAAACAATATGTCCATTAAATCTGATCGAGCCTGAGCTTTTTTTTTTTTTTTTTAAGAAAAATAGCTCAGGCTATTGCAAATTAAACTTTGTCACTTGCATAACATAGAGAGTATGCTACAATTTAAAAAGTTTTATTTGTAAAAGTAGTTTGAGAACCATGTGCCATTTTCCTTCCACTTGACAATTATGCACTACTTTGGTGTAGCAGATAAAACATTTGCGGTTGTAACATAACAAAATGTGAAAGTTCAAGCTTTTGAATGCTTTTGCAAGCCGTTGCATGTTGTTTTAGCATTTGTAAAGCAACAACCTCACAAGAACACGTCTTTAAGATCTTTAAGAGCTTACACAAAGGAGAGCTACTGCATTTGCTCGGGTTAACCTCCAAACAGATGCTAAAAACAGCAATCTGATTTCACCCTGGCACATATTTTCCCTGACAGTTTGTTTTTCTTTCGCATCTCTGAATTGCACCGTTGTGAATACTTTGGGAGAAAGATGGGTTGTCTGATACTGCTGGTATCTATTTCGGAGATACTATTTTCCTCTAACAGTGGGGAAGCCGGTTTGCTGTCAAACTCTACTCTCTGGTGATGCATACATGTGGTGGAAGCTCTGCAGAACCCTGCAAACTGTCCTCTCCCTGCAGGAGCACTTCCTCCAACTCCTTAGCACCAATATTTCAAGATAAAGTGGAAACGCTGCTGCTGCTTAGACCGCACAGCTGTTTTTGTCTAGCTGCTGCTGAGCTCCCTTTCCTGGGTTAATTGTCTCCATTAATATGTTTCTCTGTTGCACCGATGAATGTAGAACAACAGCAGCATTTTTTTTTATTTATTTTTGTTGAATGGAAAGAGCGTGTTTGCCAGATCGCACGCTCTGTCACTTCCAGTTAGGCTGCAGATGTGCTTGATGTTTTCCAGACATGACTACAGAGGAGGGCTGTGTGTGAGTCTTGGGACGCTGCACGTCCTGTCCATCTTTGTTTCCCCCCTCGAACTGAGCCGAGCTTTGACTGGTGTGTAAATGTTGAGTCAGAGAGAGCAATAGTGGGTGGAGGGTGTTTCTTGGCCACTGGTTTGGGTTTGATTGGTGGTTTTTTGGCCATAAAGAGGTGAACATCTGTGGCATGGCAGTGCCAAGCACTCCGTGTGACAGCCACACTGGTGGGACCAATTGTTCTGAGTGCAAAGAACAGTAATCACTTCAAGCCCAAGTGGCGGTGTGTGTTTTCTTTCTCCCCTCCCTTCCAACATATTCCTCCTCCCTCCCGCTCCATCCCCGGTGCGCTGATTGCGCGTGTTGTCTAGCTTCCAGAGACTCTCCTAAATTTAGCATCTGTATGTGTTTCACTTTAACCACCTTCAGAAACTTACATGCACTGGAACTCTGCCACGTCTCACTTCAACATGAGTTCCCTTAGTGTATCACAGTCAGAGACAAAAGCAGAAAATAAACTACCCTGGTTTCATCCGTCCCCCCGACCCCCTTCAAATGCCAGCTTCACAAACTGATATGAAAGCTGCCTTATCAAATCCTGACCTCTGCTGCCCCCTAAAGAGCAAGCAGGAAAAAAGCAGCTCTCCGACAATGAAATCAAAGCACGCACACACACAGACATTAAGAAGACAGCAGTTCGCTTTAAGATGACAATCCACTCTATTTACCTTTGATGCCGTGGAGTGGGAGTCCATTTGTTCCTGTTTGGAGCAAGTGCTCTGTAAAGGTTTTTGTGTGTGATCTCTGTAAAGGCTCCAGATTACTCCTGAGTGCTGTTTATGTTGAGGTTTGAAAGCTTTCACAGCTGAAGTGTCCGGTTGTGATGGATAGATCTGTTGTTCTATTTCTTTTTTAGATTTAAAGTAAAACAAAACCGTGGTCAGCATTGTTGCTATAAAGATGGGGTCTCAAGCAAAACCATAATTCAATTTATAAAGTGAAACACACACATCATAAATATTTAATACGTTAGTGGAAACAATCTTATCACAACTACAGCAGCTTACATCTATAGTCTTCCTTATATCTACTCTTGGTGGCACATCAAACCAGCGCCAAGAAAAATTTATGTTGCTCCTGGATTGGCTGCTTTACAAATGGCAGCCATTATGCTGTCCAAAAAATTCAGTGAATAGTGGAAAATTGTGTAAATAATAGTGATCATAGTGGCGCCATCAATGTGGCGTGTCATTGGAGGCAATAAACCAGTTTCTCCCTGAAGTGTTAAGGAATCCCAGGTTGATTTAATATCAGCCTCCAGTTTGTCTGCAAGGTTGGCTCAGGTGTCTCTCATGTTTTTCTTGATAATACTATATCATTTTCTGTGAAGTTCAAGTCAGACCAGTTAACTGACAAATCGCACAGTGCGATACCACATTTTCCCCCTCCACTAAACTTTCCGAAAATGTAGGATACAGCATTCTGTGAACAAGCAGCTTGTGGGATACACTCCTTGTGGAAGGTATCAGTACCTGTCTGTTGGACGACTCTCAAATCAGCAGTCTTTCTTGTTTTTTCATAGGACCTATAAAATATTCTTGTTTTCTGAGAAACTGAATTGTGGGCTTTCATCAGCTGTAACCTATAATTAAGCGACAAATTAAGAGATATAAACCACTCTGTGCAGAATAAATCTATATAATATATAATGAGTTGTACTTTTTGAATTGAATTTCTGATACAGATGAGGTTTTATTGATTTTCTCATTTTTGGAGATACACCTGTAAGACTGTTTGACAAATAGAAGGGCATTTCCTCCTTTGGTGACACTTCTGAACTTGTGTAAATTTTGACTCATTTTGGAATTTTCTTTATTTAAAGTAACCATTGGAAAAACATTTTCGCCGTTTTTATTAACCATTATCTCATCTTTCTTTTCTTATAGCTGGACAGTAAATGTGGTTGTGCCTGTCACCTGTTTTCTGTTCTGTTTTTAAATAGTAGCTAATTGATTTTCAGCCCATTTCGCAATTTTATTGTCCTCTTTGTTTCCTCACAGCACCTACAAAATCCAGCAAATTTCCAAACAGCGGCGACCGAGCTGCTGGACTGGTGCGGAGACCCCCGAGCCTTCCAGCGCCCCTTCGAGCAAAGCCTGATGGGATGCCTAACGGTGAGTCCCCAGCTCCTCCCTGCAGCCTCGCTCTCGTTGTTTCAAGGGCGACGAAAAGAGCTGCTAAAAACAACTGCTGTGTTGGCTTTTTGCGTAACTCTCTCAGGGACATAAGACAGCTAATGTTTTCTTGCCTGATCTTCAATAAGGTCACTGGGTAAAAAGAAAGCACTTTGTACAAGAGGAAGCACTCTGATTTATCCTCCTTTCAGTGACCTCATTAACAGCTTGTGTGGAGGCTGGTGAATTTAATGAAAAATAAAGCAACTAATCAAGTCCAGTGTTAAAGCAATGGTTGGTGGCAAGAAAATATATTTTTGTCTTGAAATGACCCTTTTTTGCCATGGATACAGAAAAGACCCTCAAAAAGAACATTAGTGTGGACTGCAGAAGTTTCACTCACCTGTCACCTTTGCTTTAACGCGCTGCTTCTAGCAACAGCTGAAAGAAAAATACGCTGCACCTTTAAGTGCAGCCTGTATCCCCTACAGCAGTGCACGAAAGTCAGTGAAGCCACTGTGACACATCGAGCGACTGCTTCTGTCGCTGCTTTAATGTGCACCAGCAGGTGACTTCTCCTCCATTCTGCCAATTCAATTTGTGTCCTGCCGTGAAAATGTCGCGGCTTCTTCCTTTTAGTTTATGAGCTCTGTAGACCCGAGTTAATCTAATGTAATTGCAAAATTACACAGCACTCCACCCTGTGGAGTTCATGTTTTCACCTGCAGTGTCTTGTAAAAGTACAAAGCGATTTGTCACATTACGTCCACAAACTTCCATTTATTTTATTGGGACGTTATATGACAGACCAACAAAAAAAAGAAAAGAGTGGTGCATAATTTTAAAACAGAAGAAAAAAAACATGTTTTCCAAAGATTTTTAACCAAATAAAAGTGGAAAAATGGGGCATGCATTTGTATTCATTCCACTTTACTCTAAGACCCTTAAAAAATCTATGTTGCACCTAATTTATAAACAGACTTCCACTATGTATAATTCAATCTAAGTATAAATACATGTGTTCTGTGAAGGCATCAAAGGTTTGTTAGAGAACATTACTGAACAAACAGCATCATGGAGACCAAGGAACTCAGCTGACAGATCAGGGGTTGGAATATAAAACAATATCCCAAGCTTTCAAACTCTCTCAGAGAACTGTTTAGTCAATCATCATCTAAAGATGATACAAATGTTCTGTCACAATTTACTCCTGAATAGTAAAGCGGCTTGTGTCACAATCACACAAGCCACTTATACATTAAACACGGCTGGTTTAATGTATAAGATATAACACACATGTTGGCCCTATTTAGGACAAACCCACCTAGACTCCACCAAATGTGTACAATTAAAGACCTGGAATTAGAACCACTTTTTACATTTCAAATTACCATTTAGGAAAACATCCCTCAGTAGCTCAGATTATAATTCGGCCGTCTCCGCTCATATTTCTTCTGCTTAATTGGACAGTCCTCTAAATAAAGCCCAGATGTACGTATCCTGAGCTGGTGTCACGTCAGGACTATATTTACTGGAGATAATGACACAGTACATGCGGCAGAGTTCAGCTCTGCAACTTCAGAACTTGTCTCGAAGTGTGACGGCGGGACGTTGTCAGGACAGGAGGGATGAAAGTTCTCGAAGAGGGTCCAAACAGAACCCAGTACGTCCTGAAGGGTCATCATGATTTGAGGAGCTCTCTTTGAGCTGATAATGGTTAGGGTAAATCAAAGGATTGTTGCAGGACATTATGGTGATTTACATCGCCTCCGATGGCATGTTGATGTGTCTCCTAATGTTTCCTCTCAGTGGGTCATCTCTGCGCTGGAGGCCACATTTGCTTCTCATCCTGCTGTCAACCGACTCATATGGAAGCTATAAACTCTTAGTATGTCCATCATTTAAGCTGTATTGGATCTTTGACGCTGCCAAAAGGTCACTAGATCAAGATAAAGTAAAATGCAGCATCCTCAAGAAGAGTTAAACTTGTCATGTCTATTCCTTACTTTTTACTATCGTCGAATAAAGTTGGAAGGTTTGACTGTTTACAGAATTTCAGGTTTGAAAAACATATAATTTGTGTAGAATTTGATGGAAACTGCCCTGTGGAATAACTTGAAATATTTATTTAAAATTTGTTGTCAACATTTCCCAACCATTTCTATGAAATAAATACAAATGTATAAATCTTTCAGCATTTTTGGATATTTATATAATAAATAAATATTCAGGATTTCTAACTTATCACTTTTCAAGCTTTTCAGCTTGTTTTTACATGCACAGTAGCCTCCACATTTATTGACACCCCTGATAAAGATTTCCTTTTTCTTGCAATGGCTGAATTTCAGAATAAAAATTATATACAGTCCTCTAACAGTGAGCTTTGTTGATATTTAATTTACGAATCTCCTCACTGTATGTGGAGAAAGAATAAATAAGGTCCCTACAACAGGCCAGTAACCCTAAACATACAACCAGTGCTACAATTTAATTATTTAGATCAAAGCATATGTATGTGCTACAATGGTTCTGTCAAAGTCTTGAATCCAATTTAGAATATGTGGCAGGATTTGCTGTTCAGAGGTGCTCTAACTAATCTTACTGATCTTGAACTTTTTTGTGATTAAAAAAGGCAGAATCAGTCTACATATGGAAAGCTGGTAAAGACATGAAGAGTAACTGCAGCTCTTCATGTCTAACCTCTGTTTGTCAGTATGCATCCAAATATAGGTGTACCCCATACTTTTCAGATTTTGTTTTTCACAAGAAATTATGAAAATATTGTCACCTTTTTTCCACTTTCCAAATATGCCCTGCTTTCTGTTGATCTGTCACACAAAAGCCCATTAAATTAGATTTTTTTTTTCTGTAGTGTGACTAAATACTACAGCAACCCTCTTAAAGCTGAACAGGTTTAAGAACGATTAAAACGTTTTTACTGTAAACCACATCACTGAAAAATAGACATAATCATATTTTTCTATGATTCTTTTAAAAACTGTTCTGCCTCCTCTCACTGTGTCCAGGTGGTCAGCCGCGTAGCAGCGCAGCAAGGCTTCGACTTGGACCTTGGCTATCGGCTCCTGGCCGTCTGCGCTGCCAACAGGGACAAGTTCACTCCAAAATCAGCAGGTAAGACCAGAGTTTTATTTGCAACCCTGGTACTTTTATGCATAATTACCACTGAGAGCACAGGTCCTAAAAAAAAAATTAATAAAAAATACACACAACCGTGTTTGGCAGCAGCTCACATTAACATAATTTTCATTTAATCTCACAAAGGAAACAAAGAAACTTGATTTATGGTTTCAGATGAAGAGTAATAATCCATGTCTGACACGGGCCAGAAACCTGTTATCACTGCTGATGACATTTTGTGTTTGTAGAGTTTCACCGTCTACAGACATTGATGAATTATTGGTGAAAATTCAGATATCTTAAAGGTGTTTACAAGCTGGGAGAAATGCAAGCTGAAGCGTGGTGGGAATAAATATGTGTAGGCTGTCAGTAGCGGAAAAGATAAGAAATATTTTGTGATCTTTTGCAGGTGATGATTTGTGGTTTCCACCTTTCATGAATCATGGGAATACCTACACTTGACTATGCTGTTGAGCCTTCTTGATTTAAGAGGGTGACAGCCACATATTGGTTTAATTTTGTATGTGTTTGGTTTTCTTTTCTCCGCTTTATGCGCAGGTCATGCTTTTGTTATTTCAGCTAAGAGTTAGGAATCAGTCTGTCTGCAAATAACTAACACAGCCAAATGTTCTAATTCTGCCTAATGCTTAATCAAATCTCAGGGCCTATTTTATGAGCTTAAATAAGATTGCCAATTGATCCGCAGTCTGAATAATTTCCTACTACAGTAATCATTTGGAAAGCTGAGCTCGGCCTCGTTTGGGTGGTGTCCTAAAGTGCATTTCATGGGCAATTATGTACCAGTAAGCATGAATATTTTTGGAATGGAGACGGATTCAGAGGAAAGAACAACAGGGATGTGTTTCCGGCATGGCTGTGGAGAGAAGGAGTGGGGTTTTTTTTCGATTTTTTTTTTTTTTTTTGAAGTTCCAGAAAAAACAGCCTGTAGAAGCTGGAGGAGATGACTCTAAAAGGACACTCCCACAGAGATCTCAGGGGGCAGGACCTGCTCGCCTGATGTCCGGCGGGGGTTGTTGCCGTGCGACAGAGGAAGGGAGAGAATCCCATGATGGGGCTAGTAAGCGTCTTTGAGTACTTAGAAAAGCACTGTACAAATACTAATGTATTATTAGTATGATGGGAGTCGGATGAGTCAGTGTTTGTGGAGAGGGAGACTTCTCAGATAGATTTAAAAAGACTTTAATAGCAGATGCTAATCTCTTGACAGTGGCGCCACCAAAAGAGCACCAAGGCATGGGCTGCAATAGCTGTCCCTATGAATCAGCTTTTTTTGTGAATGTAAATTTAAGAGAATAAAAACAAGCTTAGAAGAGCTGAAATATTTACTTAATTCATAAATGTACTTGTGCAGCCACTTACTTTTCTAGCCATTAATGCCACTTTTATGTCTGTCATTCTCTTCAGCTCTGGTCCTATAAGTAAAATCTATTTACATTAACAAAAATTTGAAAGTACCGGTGGTTGTAAAATGCTCAAATTCAATTTTGAATTGAAAGAATGCAAATATCACACATCTGGATTCAAAACTTAGAAAAGTCATACTGTTTGACTTCCAATCAGTTAATTTGTGAAATTCAATTTCAACAATAAAAAAAAAAAATTGAGTTTACAAAATTTGTTAAATCCAAACCAAACAAACTAAATCCTAACTAAATTTCAAAATGATTCAAATTGAAGTAATTAAAGGTTAAAATTTGAGTCCCTCTGAAATCCGTTTTAAAGTTTTCCAACTCAAACTCTTGAAATAATGTCTTAATGCTGACTTTTGGGTTTGACCCCAATGTGGACATCTTGTATAAACGTTTCTGCCTCATGACTGCTTTCTGCTCACATTGTATTTAAAACGGGGTAAGAAAAATGGCCAGTCTCTATGCTCCAAAGACAGCAGGTCAGTGGGTGGAGCTAATAAGTTAATCAGATTTGGCCCAGCAGCTCCAACTCGCCTTGGCTCTGACATGCTGTGGTCGCTGGCCGCTACATTTCCGTTGATACCCTCTAAATGCGTCTCCTGAAACATGCTGCAAAATTGTGCTGAGGGAGGCAGGGGTTAGGTGGAAATCAATGTGCGCAGTCAGCTCCGAGCTAAAACGGCTTGTAGCTTTGACAAATTGATTAATCATGAAATGCCTCCAATAATTTACTGAATTAGCATTTGCTTTCTTTTATTGCAAGAGGGTAAAACTTCATTAAAGCCTCTCAACCAATTGATGGTATCAGCTGGCATATTTAAAGGGATTGTAGAAGTTAAGATAATGCTGGTTGCAAATCTAATCCCTTCTGATCAGAGTGGAATTGAAAAGCTCAACAATGTGTGATTCAGTGAATTGAACTGCTGATCTGTTTAATGGATACACTAAAAGGGTGGGTGTTGGGAGGTGGCATGGTGTCCGTTTGCCGCTTTTTCTTTCTTTCTTTTTTTTTTTTTTTTTTTGCAGAGCTGGGGGAAGGGTGCCTGTCTGCTCATAGTGACCTCCCTGTGAATGGGATTAGCCTGCTCTATTAATCTGTGATTACCGAGACTGTCTGACCGCCGGGGCGAAGCTGTGCACGTGAGGCTGCGGCGACCTGAAAGCAGCGAGATCACTCAGCTCGCCCCGGTGTGGATAAACTCATCAGTCCCTCCTCTCTGTTGTCTCTCCATCAATACAAGCCCTGTTAGATCTATTCCATCAGCGTCACTCCAAACCACCTGATGGCATTCAAGAGTTTTGGGGGTGAGGTGGGGGAAGCGTAATTGCATTTTCTTCTGAGCAGCACATTCCCAATCATTTGCGCCTGACTGGGTTGTTGGAATTCCTCGACTCAAAAGAGTGAAAAGAGGCGCCGACTTATAAGAGGGAGGAGCAGGCTGGAGTTTCTCAGCTCCTCGGGCCATTCATTCCCTCCATGTAACAAACGCCTGGCAAAGCAGCCATTCAGCAGATAATTAGTTCTCGCACTGGTCAGGCTCGGTTGGTGCTACACTCGTTTTTACACATTCATGACATTCGATCTTTAAACACTGCGGGTTGTAGTTAACAGTGTCAGTCTGATTTAAAAAAAGAAAAAACCTAAGTGTTCTTATTGTTTTGTTTCATGTTGCTGCGAATGTAGGGGTGCTCAAGGCGGAACATCAAGGGGGTGTTTTCTAATCTGTAAAGGCATTAGCAAACGGGATCCAGAGAAAGTGTGGATGTTGTGTTTGCTTGCTTGATAAAGGCAATGCAGTGTGGCCACCTCTTTATTACTGCATGCAGTTAGATTCAGTGTCTTGTAATGTCTCTGGATTAAGTTTTTTCCATCTTCATCATGTTTCCTGTATCCTCACGGCTTCTTCCTTCTGCGACTCTTCAACGTAAACCAGTTTTATGGAGTGTATGACTCATTGTGCTGTTGCCAGATTCTCCTACCTGAGCTATGTGGTTCTCCAGCTCCTCCAGAGGTTCCGTGGGTGTCTTAATGCTCTCACAATCTGCAAGTTTGGGTGAACAGTTGCCTCTTGGTCAAGTTGCAGTTTTGCCATAGTCTTTCTTTTTTTGGATTATGGATTGAATTTGAATGTATTTATGCTGAGAATAAATGCATTTGTCTGCACTGTGGCACAGATGTTAGCACCGCTGCCTTGCGACAAGAAGGTCCTGGATTAGATTCCCAACCAGTGCTTTTTATGTTTTGAGTTGGTTCTCTGCAAGCACTTCCACAAATGTGAGCCTTAGGTTAACTGGTCAGTTTGGTTTAGGGGTGGGCAGTTATCATATCATTAGTTGCATGCAGCGTTGGCTGTATGGTACTTTGTCTCTGTGATGTGATAGACAGATGACATGTCCCCTTGATGCTGGCAAGACAAGGGAGATTAGACAGTGGATGATTTAATTGCGCTTTGCAATTGCATTGTCTGTCATGTAAAATTCCAAAAAAAATGCACAAAGTTTTTGATTGCACGGTGAGAAAACGTTAAAAAGTTAAAGTTTTATAAAGACATTTTTTACTTTCATTCTTCAATATTTTTTTTCTATACTTATCCAGGCTCTGGAAATATATTTCCAGACTATATAGGAAGCCTCGTATTGGAATCCAAAAGGTCCAATATGGATGTTTACCCTTTTGTTATCTTTTAAACAAATCTCCAAAAGACATTTTAACATGTTATAATGGATTTGGTAAAGCAGTAATGGCTTGTCAAGGTGGTGTGATTTTATTTTATTCTTTGTCTCCTTTGCTTACTGGGGTTTACGAGGTTAAAGTTCCTCGTACTTGGAAGTATGTGCACCTAATTCTCCGGAGCACTTTATGATCACTGAGGACTCCCAGCCAACCATGATTGATGGGCTAACTTTCAGAAGGTCTGCAGGGCTGTAAGTCACCCGCCGCACACTTAGCCGATAGTAAATACCAGGAGAGTAAATGCAGAGTAGAAAGATAAGAGCCTTGGCGTTCCTCTAACCTTCCTCTCTTGAAGTGATTTTACATCCTGGGCAGCAGTAGGATACATATTTTTACAGGTGCATATCAATCAGTATCATTAAAAACTTTTAATTTCAGTAATTCTATCCAAAAAAATTTAACTCGTATAGATTTATTGCACACACAGAATATTATTTTTTGCATTATTTAGCATATTTATTTCTGTAAATTTTGACCATAATGACTTAAAGCTAATGTTAAGCCAAAATTCAGATTCTGAGCTATTTTTAACAAATAAAATCTATAGATTAAAAAAACAATTAAGCAGAAATGTTAATTTTTGGTCTACAAGATTATTGAAAAGACAGCAGATACTCACTGTGTAAGCTAACAAAGGTCACTGCTGTAGAAACACAGGATGCTGTATCCAAATATATTAATGGAAAGTTAAGTGGAAGAAAAACTGCACCATAACCACAACCTTGAGAAGTGGATGCTTGTGATGATGTTTTTGGTGTAGGTTCTCAAGACCTGCACCTGTGCTGGAATCAGAACTTTATTTGCAACCACAGACAGACATGAGCTGCAACTGAACCAATCCTGAATGAAATTGTGAGAAGCATCGTGCTTGAAGGGGGAAAAAAAGAGGTGAACTGTCACTCGGTGGTTCAAAGTTCTGTTGTGTACATATTGAGTGCAGTACACATCTATTCTTATTTGAGATGTGATTTATTTTTTTAACTAACACACTTTCTACTCAGGTTTCCATCAGTTTGCTTGGATACAGCCATCCTCCAACAGCCAGCTGCTTCAGCAATGACCTTTTGTGACTTACCCTCCTCAAAGAGGGTATCAATAACAGTCTTCTGAACAGCTGTGAATTTGGCAGTTTTTTTCCACAATTGTTTATAACATTCTGCATTTTATGCACTTCATTATTGGTCTCATATGTGCTGTTTATTATTTCAATATTCTGCAATAATGAAGACAAATCAAAGCTTGAAATACATTGTTTTGTGTGCTTCATAAATTTATGCAAAGCATGTTCTGGGCTTTGAATTGAAATACTGGAAAAAGTGAATATTTTGGTGATTTCTCTGACTTACTGAGATGCAGCGATATATCTGAACAACAAACAAGTGGTGTGCAAGTTGTTTTATTTGCACACAATGATATGCCTCAGGTGGCATGCCTACCTGCAATTTACATGTTTTATAGCTGTGTAATTATTTAACCAAAGGCTTAGTGGGTCTGGTGTTTACTCAGAGACAAATGTGGTCTAATTGGCCCCTCCTTCTCTGATACCGACCCTCAGTGCATTGAGAAGCCTCCGCCTCCTCTTCCTTTATGCCCTTTAATTACAATGACTATTTTTTGATGGATTAAGTCAGGTGAATGCATTTAAAGCCAAGGAATCCCAGTTTCACCTGAACCGACTCCGGTGACGCTTTCTGCATCTCCCTGCAGCTCTAAGCCGACTGATTGAGGCTTCTTTTACTCGTCGCTCTGGACCCGGGCCAGGACACAGGCTGTCTAGCACATTAGGCACCACCCCCCACCCCCCTTTGCAAGTTTGAAATGTGAGCTGCCTGCATTTTTTTTTTTTTCCCTCCACTCCCCTCTCCTCCCTCCCCTCACGCTCTCTCCCTTCTGGCGAAGTGGCTGTGGCTGCCTCTGTGTGATGTGTGTATTGGGAGAGCAAGCAATGGATCACTAGACAGAAAAAGAAGATACATCAATAACAGCTGCATACATCCGAGGTGAGGAGATAAGCATTTGGTTCTCTCCCTCTCTCTGCCTGTCCTCCCCCCCTCATCCCTCTCCCCCATATATCTCTGTGTCTTTAACCCCTTTCCTGCTGCCGAAGCCGGCTCCTTGATTTATTTGGTGAATGATTTGCAGTGCCGCCTGCTTTCTTCTCTGAACACAAACCTTTTCTCCTCCTTTGCTCTGTGAAGTTTCCTTCTCTTTCAGCAGCTTATCCATTTTTTTTTTTTTTTTTAAATTTTCCTCCTTGTATCTGGGGGTATTTGTTGCTCGAGTGCAGGAAGAAAAAGAAGGGGAAAAAAAGCCGGTGGCAAGTGGAGCAGGAACCCCATTAGCGGTGACTCCATCTGTGATTGGTTTTGCCTGCAAAACGGAGAGCGCGGCCATGAATAATTGATGCGTATTGTGCAGTCAGCCACTGGACACGCGGTGGAGACGGAGAGAGGAAGCCGCTGCCCTGAGACACTGAGAGGGGTGGGTGGTGGGGTGGGAAACGAGGGAGGTGAGGAGTGGGAGAGGAGGAATGCTTTAATGGAAGAGAGAAAAGGTGGGAGGGATAAAAAAGACACTGAAAGAGAGCTTTAAAATAGCTGCTGGTTTCAGTAGTGCAGAGATTAAGGCTGCCCCGCATCGCTTTTGTTCTGCTGTTGCAGATTTGCGCTCAGAAGTGTTTTCCAGGCGCATGAGCTCCCTTTGCTCTGTATTAGTGATGAGACGTCGCTGGAGTCGGCTGGCATTTTTTTTGAAACATGGAGGGAGTGCCGAGGTGGATTGACTGCCACAGACTGGGTGGGACCAGGCTGCAAAGCAGTGAGCTGTCAAAAGGAGGAGACAACAGATAACGAGTGTTGAGGGTGGAGTGGGGGTTGGGGGGTACAGGACGATCATTGACATGAGGGAAGGTGGATGTGCTTCTGCAGCAGAGGAGTGCTTTACTTTGTACCACCCCTGGAGGGACAGAGGGAGGGTTGATTTCTGCGTTGTTGGGCGCAGGCGGACAAATGGGGGTTGACAGCATGACGAGTGGCTTGCAGCGCCCCGCATGACGGAGGCGCAACAGCTGACTGCTGCATTTGACCCACTTACAGCTGACACAGAAGGGGTCAAAATGGCCTTGATTATCTCTGAGGGTTGCTCTGACCTACTTGAGACGGCATTTTCCATGAGCCTCTCTGCAGTTTTGTCAAGCAGTGACAGGAGCCAAGCACACACACGTTTCTCCTTGTGAAGGAATCCAATGGTTCAGCAGCAGTTTTCTGCACAATCTACGTTGTTCCATTTGCTTGTAATCAAAGGCAACTCTAAACATGTGGGTGTTTAGTTCTGATTTAAATGAACTCAGTGTTTCAGCTGTTTTGCAGTGTTAAAACAAATTTGCAGAGTAGGCACACCATATACAGAGGCTATGATCCCATAGCAAATAACTTGCGAATTCCCAACTGCAGGTCATTTAACGCATGTCCTCTCCTCTTTTTTCCTTTCTTCCCATCAAGCAATCAAATCAGGTCACTAGTGACAGAAAATCATAAAACAATTCATCGATTCAGTGGCAACTCAATATTTCATTAAATTGGTCAACAATTAAATTGAATCCAGCAGAAAATCGCGGGACGCATGACAGGATATGGTGCCTTGCAAAAGCCGTTCCCACATCTTCTGAAGCCTGCAGTGGGTTTTCTTCTAGAATTGCCGTGTATCCAGAAGAAAAGCATTCCCACAGTGTAATACAATCACGCCAGTCTTCCACAGGATTCTTACACATGTACTGTTTTGATTGTAGGCCAAAAATGTTAATTTTGGTGTCATCTAACCAGAGCGCTGTCTCCTTCACAGAGCTCCAGTTTGTAAACAGGTCTTCTTAATGCTTTCTGTCACTCTTCCATAATGGCTAGATATGGGGAGTACATGCCTGTCAGCAGATTCTCCAAGCTGAGCTTCTAGAGTTACCATGGGTTTCTTGGCTTCTGCTCTGATTAATGCAGTCCTTGCCCGGCCTTTCAGTCTAGGTGGGTGGCCATAATTTTTAGGTCTGAAGTTGTGCCATATTCTTTCCAGTTATAACCAATTAATTGGAACAAAGTTCTCTGAAATGTTCAAAGTTTTGGAGTATTGTTTTATAACCAAACTCTGCTTCAAACATCTCTATAACTTTACCCTGTCTGCCATATTTCTTGGCCTTCATGAGGCTGTTTTGTTTCACTGAAGTTCTCTAACAAACCTCTCAGGCTTTCATAGTACAGCTAGATTCACACTAACATTTGTATTGGTGTCTTATGAAGGTGATTTTGTTGCGCTGGATTTTATTATGGGATTTCAGAACAAAGGGATTTCAATTAAACTGCACACAACCCTTTTTAGGTATTCATTTCATGAGAAAATCATCTATCCTTTCACTTCACTATTAAGCTGTCTTGTTGAGCTTTTAAATGAAATCCTAAACCAATTGTGTTTTTGAGTGTAAAGTAATAATGTGCAAAGGTTCAAGGGTCATGCATACGTTTATAAGGTAGTGGAGTTACCAGCCCTATGTTACCCTCAGTGAGTATTAATAGTGTTTTGAAAATGAATTAACTCTGGTGGACAATCATTTGTTAGATCTGTCTTGAAAAAAAGTCTGTAATAAGAGCTTTTGGAGAAGATTTGTCCAACTTGTTGGCCATTGTTGCTCTGTCAGCTTCACCTCTTCTGCTCTGCCTTGGACATTTAGTTTTTTTTTTCCAAAGGTCAATTAGCTTTGACCTTTTTATTTTCATTTTCTCAGCTGGGAAATAGCAGTATGCGGAAATACACTGATTGCTGTTGTGATGTGTACATTTGTCCAAGAAACCTTTTTGTTACTGAAATTCAAGAACATAAGCCACAAACAACCACGGCCTGTGACTTGCTTACAGCTTTTATGTGATAATTCAGTTAAATAAAAAATGGAGAGATTTTGATTCCACTTATGTTGCTCACAGATCAAGTATTAAACTTTGACTGAATATGATGACTTGACTTTTAGAACAAAAGCGTCCAAAATAAAGGTGAAAAGATCTGTAGTAATAAACTGCGAACAAACAAGATGTGTCATATTTTTTCATTTAAGCAGGTTGTTCCAACAGTGTTATTTACCACATGACGTATTTTGAAGTGAAGCTGTCAATAAATTAGAGGTAAGCATATTCCCCAGTTTAACAAAGCTCACTCTATATTCAGAGGCAGGATTTAATGGTCACACAAAAAAGCAAGATGTTTTATATCACCAAACTGGGGCAGCAAAAAAAAAAAAAAAAAAAAACAGAGATAAAGCTTTAAAACTTCAGCAAATGATTATACTGTCAATCAGTACAGTAAAAAGGAGAAAGTGATGTCTAATAGAGCCAGATAAGTAAAAGCATTCAAAACACTTGTTGTGATGAAAACACTTTGTTGATTTTATTTTACATGGTAACGCTAACCTTTCATTCCCACCTCTCAGTTCAGAAATGAGTTTTTTTCTATGTCAATAGACAAGATTTATTATATTATTTTATAATAAAACCTATGGGCAATTATGTATTTGCTTACTCGTCTCAAGTTACTTGTTTCCTGAAATGTTCTTTTTAAATATTTATTTATTTATACATACACTTTTTCTCACCGTCTGAAATCAAATCTGACCAAATTTATGTTCTTTTAGGCTAATTAGAATTACCACAATTATTTCTACAATAATGAGTCCAAGAATATGTCAGTTTTATTTGTTACTGACTTCAAAAGCAGAAGTTTGCTTATATTTCCTTAGTATTTGGCTAATTTGACACTGTCTTTGAACTATATGACTTGATGCTCAAATGTTTTGCATTTCCATCCAGAAGCTTCTTACAACACTTTGCTGGAATTCTGGCCCATTCCTCCTGAAAGAACTAATGTAACTGCAAGATTTGAAAACATTTAGTATCCCAATAATCTTATCCTGGATCAAGTTTGAATGTTCCACTTGGCGCTAGTGTTTATCTTGAGGGAGCTTTTTTATTCAGATCCTGAGCTGCTGCACATATGGACGTCTCTAATGAGCCCAGAGGGGTGCCAGGACCGGACCCGCTTCCCCAAGTGTCTTGTTTTTTTTCTCCCCATTTCCAAACAGGCTCTGACCTGAAGCGTGCTGTGAAAAGGTCACAGGTGAATCAGCCACCAGCATATGCAGCCGTGACACTACAGGCCCTGTCCAGCACCCCTAGGTGGGCACTACTCCGGGCACATCTGCTCTCTGCCTAATTAGTATCATGGTGGACAGGGGCTTAAGGCTGGGGCTTTGTTAATGGCAGCCTGTTGCTTTGGGAAACAATCTGGCTCTTGTCAGCTGCGTCTTTGCTGGTTCGATAATCTGGTCAGCGACGTGCGTGGTTAAAAACATTTTGCGTCAGTACAGGTGGCTGTTTGGGAAGGTGAAAGGTTCATCGGTCGCACGGTTCATAATTGATGTGATCTTGTTTGATTTTTGATGACTATTTAGGTTCACATCTTTTGGATATTGGTTTCATTGGTTACAATATATTTCTTAATAAACAGCACACTGAAATGTCAATTATGCGCTCATTTAATTATTCATTTAGCATTTCTTAATGTGTTTGCACTGTAATACTATGACATTTAAAGGACCTATTTCTTAATATTGGAAAAATATAAAAACGGGGAAAAAAAGTACCAAGAATGGTACTTGGATTGGCTTCGGAGGTAAATTTTGGTGTCAACAATTTACATAATAGCTGTAATGTCGAGCTGAAAAGCAGAAATAGCAATAAAACATGCCAACATTCATTTATCTAATAAATTTACATTAATGTTGCCACTTTTAATAATCAGTTTGTATTGGAGGACCTTATCTAAGAATACTACTGCAACTTCTACTACAAGATGAAGCAGACTACCAGTAATAATAATAATAATAATACATTTTATTTATAATGCACTTTACATTCCTAAGAATCCCAAAGTGCTAAAAGTGAACTAAGAAGTACTGGAAACTAAGTTTTTACCTCTCAAGTTAGAACATAGATCTGCAAATGACAAAATCCATCTTAACCATGTTAAAGTTTCAGTTTCGAAAACCAGTGCGGAATGCTTATTGATGTGATAAACCACTAAATCATTTCTAATACAGCAACGTTTTGCAATGATTGTGTTCTTATGAAGAATACCTGACAGTTGTTTATCACCTCAACAAGGAGGATAAATCACAAAACATCATTGCTAAAGTAGCTGATTGCTTGCAGGGTACTTGTATGCAAACACATTAATCGAAAGTCGATGTAAAGGAATAAATTGTGGTAGAACAGATGCATGGTGTAACTAAAGTAAATGAGCATCATCTTTCAAACAAAAAAAAGATTGTATTTCTTTCCCTTCTTTTACAAAAAGGCACGTTACTGTTTGGGAGTATTTTCTTAGGAGGGATGTGTAATGAAAGTTTTAGAATCAGTGTTTTATAACGATGTTAATCTACTAAAACATCATAAAACCCTTTAAGATGCCTTAATGCAATTAAGACCTGTCAAACTTGACATCCTACACACAAACCTACGTTTGCCACATTTGTGCTCTTGTGTTGAGGTGTAAAGATGTAGGTTTGTATCCAGTCATCTTAACGAGTAAAGTCACATTTGAAAGTCGGTCTGTATACGTACATCCAATAAATTCTCAGAAGGATGTAAACAGTCTTACAAATTTCAGAAGTCTGAACAATATGGGCTCTTTTTTAAACAAACATAATTGTTGCACACATTAGGAGAGAAAACCTGGTTTTCGTAGGCGAGTGTTGGCTTGTGTTTAACCATAACTAAGACATGACAGTTGCAGCAATGAGATCTGCATAATTTTGTCAAATACGTCACAAATTCCTCCAACTGGCATTCATTTAGTACTAAATAGATTTCTTTAAAGGCTTACAGTAATAATCCTTATCTGAACCCAGAGAGCCAAGATTCTCTTTGAAGATAAACATCTTATCTTCTCTCTATTGATTTTTTTGTTCAGGATTTCAGCTTTTTCACATTCACAGATCTGTATTTGCATCTCAAGCAGATTGACTGTGCTTCTTTTACAATCTGAACGTTAGTACATTTCAATAAGTGGGAAGTTAAAGAACACTGGATTTCAATAAAATCAAATCTGTGTTTTCCTTTATTTGCCTCTGCTTTCTTTCCTTCCACTTGGCCCCATATGCTCATGGCTTCAGTAAAACCTTTCTGGTTGGCCTCCAGCAAGTCCCCCTCCCCCTCCCAAGCTTCTCCTCCTCAGATGGACATGGCACGACATTGTGGCCATGTGGCCAGCAGGAGGCTGTATTTAAGTCGGGGCAGCCCTGAAATGGGCCATAAAGCCTAGCCAGCAAGTCTGGCTCCCCGCAAGGCAACGGATCCTAAGCACTCATTGACAGGACTCCAATACGTGGCTTCCAAGAGAGCCGCAGAGAAAATAATGTAAGAAACAAGACATAGATGAGGTGCAGACAGGGACAGTTGTCTGGTCTCAATAAACAGGCTGTTTATTGAGACCAGACAACTGTTTATAACTGTTTATTTTGATCCACAATGCAGCTTTTTTACACTGGTAAAACCTTTTTTTTTATTGAGACCACACATCAACCATAAAATCCATCCATCCATCAAAACAACCTCTGTTGACATACATTCTTAATAAAAGTTTGTATTTAAATTTAATTTATTTTTTTATGTGCATTAAATTAATTTAAAAAAACCAGCAAATATGAATCAGGAAAAGTATGCAATTTTGTAACGAAAAATCTATTGGAATCCTGGTGCTGGTTTAGTATTGTTATTGTTCTACCATTATTTAACAAGTCCTGTAATTCTTTTCTCTCAAAGTCCAGGGAAGCCAAAATCCAATTGGCTCACTTTTCTTTTTCTCCCCATTTTCTGTAATGATAGACTGCCTGTCTTGGGCTGAAAGTTTAATGCTCTCTATACCAAAGTGATCAAGAAAATAGGTCAGACTATCTTCTATTGTAGTTCCTCAAAGCATTTGGAATCCCGAGGTGAGTGAAGCTGCATAGTCTAACATGAGATTAAGCTACATTTTATTGGATCATTGCATTAGCACTTGTGTAAATTTTGTGACGACGAAGAGATCCTTGATAGCTAGCCGGTTGTATCCATGTCAGCCACTTATTATTATGATCCAGGACACCTTGGTGATGACTAGACTTGCAGTAGCAACTAATCATTAAAGTAATTTTTTATTTATTATGAAGAAACTTTCATAAGTTCTCATAAGTACTCCGTGTACTGCTGTAAGTAAAAAAAAATCTTAGACTAAAACCAAACTTGGTTGTTTTGCACAGTTTCTGTTACCAGGTACTCTAGGGGGCTCCCCACACTCACTCTTAGTTTAATTGACTTTGGCCTGCAGGAGCCTTGCGTCCATTCATCCCCTTTTTGGTCAGAGAAGAAGAAGGGAGGAGGAATAGAATGTGAATAGAGGCAGCATCAAAAACTGCAGAGTGCAGCCCACTAGAGCTGCCCTTGTTAGTTTGTTCATCCTCTTTGTTCTCCTTTCAGCCCTTCTGGCTGGATGTCTTCAAACAAGCTGTTTTGGGGTCATGATTTTTGACGAGGAGCGTACATTAAATATGGTGGTCTTCTTTATTAGAGTTAGGGTGGAAACGTGTATATGTAATGCTGATAATGTGATGGTTGGGTGTGCACTGTGTTTTTAACGCGGATGTTTGGTGGCCAGGTCGCCATGTGGGACGATGCCAGGTGGATTGTCCAGGGTTGACAAGGGAGCAGGTGTCTGTTAGATACAGAGCAACAAGGAGGGGTGAGGGTGGCGGGTGGGGTTGGATGAGGATCATAAGAGCTTCTGGCATCTGCCTTACCTGCTGCCTCCCCTGCAGTGCAGAGCCAGTAAATGGAGAGAAAAAGAGGAGTTAGAAAAGGAAAAGAGACAAAGAGAGGAGCGGAGAGCAGTCTTTTAAAGGAGGCAGCAAGTGTGTGTTAGACCTTTTGTAAAGGAAGCCATTCATGCCATGTTTTTAGAGCTCTCTCGTCAACTTGCTGTTGTATTCCTTATTCATTGTGGTTACGCTGATTGCAGTTTATTGTAGTCTTGTGAAAACGTTCTTACTTTAATATGTGTGTGTTCTGTTTAGTTGCATGAGAGAAAACTTCATAAGAGTTCAGTTTTGAGTTACTTTAAGTGCAAGGTCTTCAAAGTTTCCAGTAATCCTTTTTTAGATGAGCATTACTGAAATAAGAACCCTACTGCAACTGTTGCCTTATCGTCGACTTAGATTCAAGATCTGCGCAATGCAAATTAAATCATCTAAAAAAAATGTATACTAAAGCTTCCATGTAAAAAATAGATTCAAGACTGCAAGGAGTCGGAAGCAGATCCTGTGTGAAGAGAGTCATTGTTTGTACTACTGTTATCTCTGTGGAATTTCAAGGAAACTAAACTTTCATTAACTATCAAGTGAGAAATCACTCTAGCCTTTTTTTATTTTTGCATTATTGTCCATTTGATTCATTTGCTGAAGCTCAACTTGGATTGAGGATTTCTCTGAAGATTGTCATGTCTTATCAGAATTTTAATTTAGGTCTAAGCCAAATGAAGTAACTCTAAACCGTGAGTTTCCTCCATGTTTTATTTTCCTGGTTCAATACATCTTAATCACATAAATGGTTCATTAGGAGGCCTCTTCATTCCAAGCAGCATGGAAATAGAAACCACACTGAAAACTTTAGTCCTTCTCAATTAATTGATTTTTAACAAAGTTTACCAAGTACTTTAGAAGAACTTTTTAGCATAAAGTCACTGGTTTAATTTCAAAGTAATCCCATGACAATGTAAATCTAATAAATACAAGTCCAGATTTCTCTTTTTGGATCCAGAAGTATTCTGGTTGCCCCAGTCCTCCAAACACTGATGGGCAGTCACAAGTGAGTAAGCTTTGGATGCATGCAAACAGTCATGCGGCAAGCCAAAGCAAAATACTTGACAATGGTAATGTGTGTGGGGGGTGGTGGGTGTACATTATCATTGGACAGAGCATTGAACAACTGTCAGAGATGCAGTCGATGTCATTTGTCATGTCTCCCCGGGGCTTTATGACAGGGCTGGAAGCTGGAGGCCAAGCGGCTGAACCACCCATCTAGTCCCAGCAGATGTGTTTACCGCCATTCGCCATGGTTGACCATCAGGCAGCGGCAGCTGAGCACCAGAATATCAATACGGTTCAGACTCTGCTGTTCCCCCTGGGACTATCTACCAAGGAAATAGGGCTGTCCCTTTTCTCTTTACTGAAAGAGGGATAGAAAGTCTTTGCCACCAAGGAAACCAATAAAAACATGACAGAACACTAGTTTGAATCTGTTCAGATTGACATTTGGAAACCCAACACCTGAGGCGTATTTATTTTTTTTTGTTTTGTTTTGTTTTTTTCTCCAGTTTTGGCTTCAGGAGGGAGACAGACACATCCATTGAAGGGCCATCTGTGGGGTGGCATGGAAAAGAGAAACAGTAATCCTTTTGTGTCCATCATCCAGAGAGTTGTTTTCGTAAGAGAGATGAGGAGGGTTTGGAGTGTAAGGAATAAATGATTCCTCTTGTTATATGATACCTGAAGTTAATCCTTCAAGTGAATGACAGAGGTGTACATTCAAACAAACTGGTGCTTAGTTGAGGTGGTAACTGAGCTGAGATAAGACTTTTATCCAACAGTAGAGCAGAATAATTCTTCTTTAAGTGGTAAAGTGTTCAATCCATTTGTAGACATTTCTTTCTTCTGCTTATTCTTGCCTGGAGCTCTCAGTGTTGGTTGTGAAAGTGGCCAGAAAGCCTCATGTCAGTGGCTCTGGATCAGTTCACTCTTAAGAAATGAAATTTCATCCCATTCAACTTTCATTTTATACCTGTAAATAAACCATTTAATTCCCAACTACTATTCTCATGGTGGTCAGAAAAACATTTAAATCTCACTTAACTAAGTGGTATTAATTCATATTTGGGCCAGCTGATTCTTAGAAATCTAACAGATTATGGCCACTGATCAACACGCCGTCTTGCAGGATAATTCAAGTAATATAACCACATTTTTATACAGTTGACCAGGAGTACATTATAGAAATTAACACAATGTTCCCCTGCTAGCAACAAAACAATCCACTCTAGACAAAAACCTCCCATACCAAAATAACCAAAACTGCAAAGTTGCCAAATAGCAAGATTGTCAACACCCCATGCAAACATGATAATGGAATAAATTGGGCTGCTAGTCATTGCGCCCTTTCATCCTTCTGTATTTGTACAGTTTTGGTCTTTTGATACATTTTGAACCTAACAAAAGGCAGTTTGATATGTGCTACATAGCGTTTTTTAATCCATTCCTGGAAGAAGGGCCATTTTGTGACTGTTTTTACAAGTGATGTCATTTCAAACATTGTTATTTAATTAAAATCCTACTTTTTTTTCATACATGTAAAGAAACGGTTTCATTCTCAGGGACTTGAAACAGGGACTATTTATTTTTTCTGTATTTAGGTGTTTTCGTGAAGCATAAAGATTAAGAAAAATGCTCCTTTTGATTTAATGTAATAGGAGATTATTTGGTGAAAACTTTATATTAGGCCCTATTTCTGTTGGTTGTGATTCTGGTTCTCCACATTTGAGTTGACTTGTATGAAATATGGCACATTATGATCCCAGGTCAAACCAAAATAACTGAGCAGTTTTTGTTTCTCAAATTGACTCTGAGTGGAATATAAACATTTCTTTGGTTGTTAATCATTGGTTGTTAAAGTTTGATTGAAAGATTTAACGTGATCGCTACAAAATGACGCCCACTGCAGAATCTTTTTTTTCACTGAGCATGACTTTACCATTTATCTATAGGTCATAAAATACTGAACTATAGTATAAATCAAAACTTATATTCCATGATGTAGGTACATTGATAATGTGTAGATATGAAATTATGGTTTAAATTGGCGATCTGGTCAATTGACCCAGAGCCGATAAATTCAGAAGATGTGTTTATCAACATGAAGAAGTGCAAGTTACCTCTTGTTGGAAGTGAATAATGGGACCTAATTGAGCTGTAACATGCTGGCTGGTTGCCAGGTTGTTGAACTGAAAAACTCCCCCCCATCAGAAGGAGCTCTACTGAGAGGGAGATTGCTGTTAAAACCCTGCAGGACATTCTCACACAGACCTGTATTAATCTATAAGCCACACTTAGATCAGGTTGCATTTAATTGATGGGAAGTTGCAAGTTGCATTTACCTGCAAGTGTGATGTGTTTGGTTTAACTGCACCTGAGCGGCCTTTTCTGTCAGCTAGAGCGCAGACGTGTTAAAGTCGGATCAATTCTCCAGAGAAGCTGCACAGCCTGTCTCCTGGCACCTGCCTCACGAAGAACAGGCAAGAGGAAAAGAGGGGAGGAGGAGGAGGGGGAGGAGGAGGAAAAACCCAGCTGCCTCTGTGCCTGAGCCCCGTGCTGCTTTTAAAGGAGCGGGAGGGAGAGGAGGGAGACTGCTGGCACCATCTGTACACGTCTTTTGTATTCCAGCCCTCGTCTTTACACAGAGTGAAGCTGGTGTGCTCAGTGTTCAAATGAAAGGATAGGAGGTGCCTTTTGGGGGCGGGGGTGGTTGCAGCACACTTGTGTGTCGATGCAGAAACTCGGCGTCAGAGGACATCTTGTGCCCTATTTATTTGTGCGCTGTACAGTGTCAGTAAAGCTCGTACTGTGTTTGCAAGCAGCCATGTGTGGCCACATACCTGGGTTGCCAGGTTTGTGAAGGCAGTCAACGGCTTTTGTTTGCTCAGCCCTCCTATCAACCCCATTAGCCTGGTGTCTCCTCTGTCAGTGTCTCACTGAAGTCTTTTTTTATTGTGAAGGTAGGATGTGCAAGGCAGGCCATGTATGTATATTGCAGTGTAGATGCAAGGACAGCCTGAACTCTCTGCTGTCACACTGAAGTGACTTTTTTATTATTATTATTATTATTGCATGAACTGCAGCTACAGTCACTCACCCATCCACCCCTCCAGGCCCTGAAGTGGTGTGAAGCATAAGGAGAGGTTGCTACCTTCCTCTTAGATTGAATCCACTTCCCTTTTTCATTTCTGCTGCTTCAGACAGCAGCTACATAAAATCAGAGGGAGTGAGGAGGAAAAGTGAGTGCTTTGTACATAAACATTCACTGCAGAAGAAAAGCATATGATGATCCAACAGACTGTGTTGGCTGTCAAACTGTGGTAGGTGGGCAAGTGTGGGTAGAAAAAACAGAGTCAGGGTGAACTCTAGTGGCCATGAGGAGTAATTACAGCCATGATTTACTTTATTTTCCTCTATAAATTAGGTTTACAGTTATGTTTTTTACTGTTGCAGAGATTTGGCTTAAAAAGTATTAAGGATGTAAATAGAGGTTTGCAGAATATATTTTTGTTGCTAATTGTGATAAGATATTTGGTGAGCAGATTTTTATATTGCTCCAATTATACTTACGATTTATAACATAAAATATCCACACCCCTTGAGCTGTTTCACATTTAATATTACAACCACAAATGTCTGTGAATTTTATTTGGCTTTAAAGTGACAGAATAACACAAAGTTGGGAAAATGATACAGAGATTTTTTTTTCTACAAATAAAAGTCTCATAAGTTTAATGTGCATTTTGTATCCCACTCTCTTATCTGTAATCACATCATTTGTAATTATTTACTGAATTAACTACTTAAGTATTTTTTATTTGGCAAATGTCTGATAGAAATTTTCCAAAATATATGTTAAAATATTGTTTAGTGTTTTAACACAAATTTTAGATTTTTGTAAATAGTTAAATAATGTCATAGTTTAGGATCTTGTTTGAAAAGTTTTTAGGCAGTTCATGGTCAGCTATATTTGCCCAGTATTGTAGTTTCTTTCTCTCATAAAGCTATGATCCATCATTGAATTTCATTGGTGTTTAGCTGCTCATTGAGGTAAATAACATTCGAATAGTTTAAACGCTAAGGAACTGCTTATTAGAAACTTAATTTCAGTTTATGCAGGAGTTACTGAGGCTGATATGTCTGATATCTAATTTTGCTTTTAGCTCTTTGTCGCTGTTTTTATTGTTTGTTTGTTTGTTTTTCACCCTGTCCTACATATTCGATCCTTCTGTGAGGAACCTGACTGGAAGGAGTGTTTCCCATAGTGGAAAATACTATCATGTGTTGACCAGTGCTGTCAAATTCTCTTCTTCTGCTCTTTCTCCAGCTCTGTTGTCTTCGTGGTGTGAGGAACTGGGACGGCTCCTCCTCCTCCGCCACCAGAAGAACAGGCAGAACGAGCCTCCGGGAAAAGTGCCCATGCAGCCCCCGATGAGCTCCATGAAACCAGGCCTCTCACATGGGTTAGTGTCACTTTGTTGTTACCATTAACACATTATATGCATTAATATTGTGTCAGCTGACAGACCATGCTAGTTGAAAAATTCCTACTGGCCATATGGATTCAACATAAGTGATGTGTTTGTGTTGCCCCTCTGCAGAGATGGTTCTTTCCCCTACGACTCAGTACCCTGGCAGCAAAACGCCAATCAGCCTCCGGGTTCGGTGTCTGTGGTGACCACTGTCTGGGGCGTGACCAACACGTCACAGAGCCAGGTAATATTCTTTCCCTGCAAGAAGTACTGTTTGAGTTGGACCTAATCTCATGTTATCAAAACCTGAGTTTATGTCGTTTTCCAACAGGTGCTAGGGAATCCCATGGCCACCAACAATAATCCCATGAATCCTGGGGGTAACCCTTTGACCTCAGGGATGTCTGGTAGCAATCCAGGTTTGAACTCTCCTCAGTTCACTGGTCCACAGCAGCAGTTCCCCAACAAAGGCAACTCAAACCAAGGCTACATGCAGCAGGGTATGTATGGACGACCCAACTACCCTGGAGGTGGAGGTTACGGTGGCAAGTAAGTGAACTCTGGACTTTTTACATTGTTTTATTTAGAAAATGGAGCTTGTAGTAACTTTTATTGTGTTGTTTCTTGGCAAAGTTACCCAGGAGGACCAAATGCTGGACCTGGTGGGATAGGCATCCCTCCTAACTCTCGTCCTCCGTCGGATTTTACCCAACCTGCTGCTGCTGCTGCAGCCGCCGCTGTTGCCGCAGCAGCTGCAACCGCAACTGCCACCGCCACAGCAACTGTAGCGGCCCTGCAGGAGACTCAGAACAAGGACATGAACCAGTACGGACCGGTAAGAGAAAGTTTGCTGCTTGGAGCAAGAATAAAACTCTTCAATTCACATTCAAATCAGTTGTCTTTTTACATTCTTTTATTGTAATTATCTTTGCATTTAAGTACATTTCTTTCATTACTGACTGTCCCAACACCTGGGTGTAGTGGATATAGGCACATTACTGAGCACCTACAGTTAAGGGTGGATAATTCTATAACAAAATAAAAAACTCATACAATAAAAATAATTAGTGTTTTATCCATATTTTTATGGAACTTAAATGGTTGCATATTTCAAGAAGTAATTATTTAATTATCCTATGTTCTATTAAGAAGTTTATAGGTTTCACAAAAAAAGCTGCAAGTTCAATCAAACCATCTAAGTTATTTGAAAGTTCCTGAAAGTACCTGGTATAATTTAGAAAGTAACCTTTAAGTTTAGGAAGTTCAGGAGGAGTTCAAGAAAGTTTTTTGCATTGTTCTAAAAAGCATCTTCCAATACCGGTGAAGCCTGGTAGTTTGTAAATTTAATGAAAATAACCTGGATGTTTCATTAAAAGGAATAAAAATTAGACTTTAAGTCCTGGAAAATACCTTGTAGGTTCCAGGACTACAAGGTAGTCCAGGCGTAAGTTCAGAACTTACGCCCTGAACTTACAGGGCGTAAGTTCAGTGCTAGTGGATTAAAAGATGTGGAGGGAGTTCCAGAAAGTACTGGAACTGGGAAAGTACTTCTGGGAAACTAGTTTCCCAGAAGTTCTAGCACTACTAGAACTTCTAGTACTACTAGAAATAGTACTACTTCTGGGAAACTACTTCTAGTTTCCCAGAAGTAGTTCTGGGAAAGTACTTTCCCAGAACTTAAAGTAGCCTATAAGTTCTGGGAAAGTACAGGCAGTGTTATGCTGCGTCTTTTCTTTTGCTTGTCAGATAGTTTTGTCTTTTACAACGTATTTTTAAAAACCAACATTTACTACATCAGAGATGGTTGATTGAACCCATTTTGTTTTCCAGATGAGTTCCTCTTTCCAGATGGGACCAAACCAGGCATACAACAACCAGTTCATTAATCAGTCAGGACCCCGTGGTCCTCCATCTTTACCTGGAAACATGGGTGCAGGCATGAATGCATCGAACATGAGTGGGCCTCCAATGGGAATGAACCAGCCCAGGGGCCAAGGCATGGGGCCATTTGGGGCCCATGGCCAAAGGATGCCCCAGCATGGCTACACCGGACCCCGGCCTCAAGGCATGGGTATGCAGAGCATGAAAAGACCATACCCAGGAGAGGTGAGTGGTCTATTCAACACCCGCTGTGACATTTATCTACATTTTGTGTGCTGAGTTTTAGTTTTCATCCTCAGCCAAACTATGGTGGGCAACAATATGGACCAAACAACCAGTTCCCCAACCAGCAGGGGCAATATCCCACCCCCAATGGCTCGAGACCACTGCCGTCCCCCAGCTACCCTGGACAGAGGATGCCAGGACAGCAGCTGCAAGGCCAATATCCTCCACATGGTGGTCCGATGGGCCAGTACTATAAGGTGCTTTTTGCTAAAAATGTGATGATTAATAGACCAAAACATAAAATGTTGTGTTATTAATCTGATTAATCTAATTGCAGCAAGAGCCACCATTCAATGGCCAAACAAATAACTTCTCTGGGAGTGGATACCAATATAACCAGGCTAATATGAATGGGGTAAGTGATCTTTTATTCCACTGTCTAATTGTATTACTTGGCCCATCTTCCAATGAATATCTAACTTAAGTTCAACTGTTTTCTGCTTAGCCTCCTAGACCGGTGGGAAACTACCCACACTCACCAGTGCCAGGTAACCCCACCCCACCAATGACTCCGGGCAGTAACATCCCTCCATACCTGTCGCCAAGCCAAGATGTGAAGCCACCTTTCCCTCCAGACATCAAACCAAATATCACTGCCCTTCCTCCACCTCCAGGTCAGTTACTGAAAAATCTGAAATGAGGGAAATAAATAATGTCCCAACATTTTTTTACAGTCTGAATGTTCTTGTCTCCTTGTGCTCGATTTCAGCCAGCCACAATGAGGAACTACGACTGACGTTTCCTGTGCGGGACGGGGTTGTGTTAGAGCCCTTCAGACTGGAACACAACCTGGCTGTGAGCAACCACGTCTTCCACTTACGGCCCTCTGTGCACCAAACGCTCATGTGGAGGTAAAACTCGATGGAACTTTATGTTTTTATGAGTTCTCTCTGTATTGTGGAGTTGCCAAATGACAAGTTAATTTTAACTTTTGTCCATCAGTATTTTACTGACTAAATCCAAATTTATTCATAAACTAAGAAAGGGGCATTTTACTACCTGTTTGGTTTTCAGACAACTTTAAATTCAGGTTGAAATCCACCCGTAGTCTTTAAACAGGGTCTAAAATGCCAAACAAATCACTACAGCTGCCATTTTAAGAATTTTTTGCAACAAACCAAAGGCCTTGGAGCTCAGGAACCCTGCTTCAACTAACTGAGCTTTAGTCTGGGACACACTACTCTTTACTTTATAGATTTTGAAATAGATCTGATATTAGCTATTAGGAGTCATAAAAGCAGTGAAATGGCCCAATAACACTCTGAAAAAAATGTAGCTTATTTTAGCATTGTGTGGTTTCATTATTGTGGAACCTATAGATAATAAAACCATATTTCCATTCTGGTAGGCTCCAGGTTAATACTTTACACTGAAATGCCCAGAATGTTACAAAAATGTAGGAAAAAGTTTTAGAAACTTGAGTCCAGGAAGCATAGAATTTTGTCTCTTAAATTGTGTTTGTTTGCAGGTCAGACCTGGAGCTGCAGTTTAAATGTTACCACCATGAAGACCGTCAGATGAACACTAACTGGCCGGCATCGGTCCAAGTCAGCGTCAATGCCACACCGCTCACAATAGAGCGAGGCGACAACAAAACATCGCACAAACCGTTGCACTTGAAACATGTGTGCCAGCCAGGAAGGAACACGATCCAGATCACAGTGACCGCCTGCTGTTGTGTGAGTAAACTGAAGTCCAGAATGAGCAGGAAAAGAAATCTAATATAACATTTTCTGATAATAAAAAATCTAATTACATTTTATATTAGATTTGATCATTTTTATGAGTGTTTATCTCCATAATTCATAAAACTGCTTAACTGAAAGGAAAATAAAACTGCTGTGCCTGAAATGATTTGTTTATGGCTATGAAATGTAAGTAGATAAGAACAAAGTGGCAATGTGTAGTAATGAGAGAGGAGCATGTATTGACCTGGAGGCATTTCTAACTTGTATACCTGAGAAGGATGTTGGTGATAGTTACCACAACGTTTCCTCCCACAGTCGCACCTGTTCGTGCTGCAGCTGGTGCACAGGCCGTCAGTCCGCTCCGTCCTGCAGGGTCTCCTAAAGAAGAGGCTGCTGCCCGCAGAGCACTGCATCACCAAAGGTATAATCCACTCTCCCATAAGCCGCACCAACAATGTCCTAATTATAAGTAGACTTTTTGCTTTAAACATTGTTTCCTCCTTTCCTCTTTAAAGTCAAGAGGAACTTCAGCAGCGTGGCAGCGTCGACAGGGAACGCCACGCTCAACGGGGAAGATGGAGTTGAGCAAACAGCCATCAAGGTTTCTCTCAAATGTCCGATCACTTTCCGACGAATACAACTTCCAGCGAGGGGGCATGACTGCAAACATGTTCAGGTGAGACGGACGTTGTGAAAAATATCATAAGCAAATCAGAAAT
Source organism: Brachyrhaphis roseni (assembly GCA_903066815.1). Lineage (NCBI taxonomy): Eukaryota > Metazoa > Chordata > Actinopteri > Cyprinodontiformes > Poeciliidae > Brachyrhaphis > Brachyrhaphis roseni. Next base: position 71,014 of record CAEFZY010038490.1, read on the forward strand.
GTTTAAAGTATCTGATTAAAGACATGATTGTTTCCTTTGTTCCAGTGTTTTGATTTGGAATCATATCTACAACTGAACTGTGAGCGGGGAACGTGGCGATGTCCAGTATGCAAGTACGTTTACTCTCTTTAGGTCCACAGTTGATTTGTTGTCCACTTAATTGTCTCTGCATTCAGATGGAAGATCTCTTAATTACTCTTATCTCTCCATAGTAAAACAGCGTTGTTAGAAGGACTGGAAGTCGACCAGTATATGTGGGGAATACTGAATGCCATTCAAAAGTATGCAGATTTAAAGACATTTTACTGCACAAATGAGCTTTTCCCACTTTTTTTATTCCCTAACCATTTGACTCCAACTGTTTTCCATCAGCTCTGAATTTGAGGAAGTCACAATTGACCCAACGTGTAGCTGGCGACCTGTGGCGATTAAATCTGACATCCACATTAAGGAGGATCCAGATGGACCACTGGCGAAGAGGTTTAAGACGATGAGTCCCAGTCAAATGACCATGCCCAACGTGATGGATATGATCGCTCAACTCGGCCCTGGACCGTCACCGTACCAGTCGATGCCCTCGGGGCAAGGTGGCAACAGTAGCGAATATGGCAGCCAAGGTAGTAGGTCTTATGCAGCTCTAGTGAGCAAAGACCATCCAAACCTATATGTGTGTTTACATTTGTTATTCTGTTTTCAGGCAACAACTACCAAGGACACGGGAACTTTGACTTCCCCCACGGCGCTCCAGGTGGTACGTCAATGAATGACTTCATGCACGGTCCTCAGCTGTCTCACCCACCCGACATTCCGAATAGCCTGATGGCACAAGACAAACCCTTGTCCCACAACATGCCTGACACAGTGAGTCCTCCAGCCGTTGTTCTTCTATTGAAAGTCCTGAATTTTCTATTTCACTTTTATTTTCATGTTCTTAATTAAGATGTCAAAATTATGTGTATTATCCATCCATCCATCCATCCATTTTCTTTACACCCTTGTCTCTGTTGGGCTCAGAAGAGGTGCTGGTTGATGTGTACTAATTTAATTTAATTTCAGATTTGTGTACCAGGCCTTCTTTTTAAGTAAATTTAGCACAAACTTTGCAGTAAACATTTCAGTGAAAAATAACCAGTTGTTTATCTCTGTGTTTGCTTGTGCAACATGTAACTAAGACTTTCTGTACATAACAAGATTTTACAACCAGCTTTTACTTCCTGCCCATGATGGAGCAACACAGATGGGGTCACACGGAAAAAAGAAAATACGACATCTTTCATGCTTTCAGCCTCATAAACCTGGTGCTATCACAGAAAATAAATCTTAGAAATATCGGAGGAAAAACTGGGTCAGTAGAGTTTGAGTGCATAATATTTTCTATTGATTATTAGTAATTTTAATACTATTGAACATGCAATTTTTTAGTAAATTGTATGTTTTTTTCAAAAATGGATACTCCTATTACATCTTTCATTATCTTTTTAAAGATGCCAGTCTCAGTTCACACTAACGTATTTTTTACATTTAAATGTCTCACATTTGTGAATAATTTTGAATTCAACTATTACTAAATTAATTTGTGTGGAATTGTAATCAAACGTACAAGAAACTGTTGGTTTTTTGTATGTTCAGTGCTGAACAGAGTACCGTTTTCTGTGTGCTTTTGTGATCTGCTATTAAGTGTGCTCACAATATTTTAGACTTTTACTTTTATGTTAATTCTTACCTTATCTAAGTTAATTTACTGTAATATACTTTAACAGAGGGAGAAGTTTTGCAGTTTGTGAAATGTCATAATTTTACCATTTGAAAATCACAGACTGTAAAGCACACCCCAAGGTTAACTTATTTTATATTCTTAATAAGCTAGAAAATATATTTATTTTAGTGCTGAGATACTGAAAGACTAATAAGAGACTGGTCTGCTGGAAAGCAGGATTTTCACATTACAATGAGAATTATAAGGCTGTCCTTTGCTTTGTATTTTTAGTAATATTGGATGAAAGTGGATTGCTTTCATTTAAAACAATGATTAAGCTAGGCTAGCAATACTCCAAAATTACCTAACTAGCATCTTGAAAGTCATATTCCTCACATCCCTCTCTGAATCTCTACAGATACCTCATTCTGCCGGGCCTGACCAGACGCACGGTCCACTGCAGCAGAGCTTACATCCATCTCCACACCCCGGGAGCCAATCAGGGCAGCAGCTACACCACAGCGGCCCCCCTCTGCCCTCACGGCAAGCACCGCTGCCTCAGCAGCAGCAAGCACAGCAGCAACAGCCCACCGCCAACAACCATCCCCACACCGACTTGGCCTTCAATCCCTCCAGCAGTTTGGACAGCCAAGCGGGGTCGGATATGCCCGAGCCTTCGTTAGATGTGAGTTCAGGAAAACCCGCAGACACAGCACATTCCCCTTGAACTTTTACACATTTGGTTGCATTATAAAAACCAAAAGTTAATTCATTTTATTGGGATGTTGTGAGAAGTTTCTTCAGCTAATTCTTGCAAATCTCCTTTTCTGTTTTGCAGCTTCTCCCTGAGCTCGCTAACCCAGACGAACTTTTGTCGTATCTGGATCCCCCAGACCTCCCCAGCAATAGCAACGATGACCTTCTGTCGCTCTTTGAAAACAACTGAGAGGCTTTCAGACACCCACACACATAAACTTTTACTGATCGCCTGAAGCTTCCCTGAGAAACCGTGGCAGTTACTCAGTACTTGATCAACACAAAGATGCACTCCCTTTCTCTTCTTCCTCTTGTACAATTTACATTCGCCAGCGCAGATTGACTGCAAAGAATCTCAAAGAAACTCAAAAGACACAGCAGGATTTGGTGGAGCTGCCACGCCCCTCCACCTCCTGTTGTGACACCCTTGACTGTGCAGCTATAGTTGATTTTATTTTTACACCACACACATGTACGTGTGCTCACTAGTAACATGTTGTAGCATTTTTAAAATACTTTTTTTTTTTTATTTTCTTTTGAAGCTAAAAAAAAAAATATGAACTCATTGTATAAAGCAGAAAAATAACTGAAAAAACTGTGCTCTCTGGCCAGTGTGTGTTATGTTTTGTAGTCTGAGAGGCCACAACTTCCTGGTGTCACTGCTCCATTCCCCGACTGGTCTGGTTAGTCGCACTGTTTTGTCCATCACCTAAAAGCACAAGAAATTTTAGCACTGCAAAAAACAAAACAAAACAACAACAACAAAAAACATCTTTACAAAAAGGAATGAGATCAGTTTTCTATACATTTGCTGCCAGCATTTTAAAAAGATTTTTGAAAGAGATTGGCTTCCATTTTGTCTACAATTGTGCTGTGTATTTATTTCAGTCTGTGAAGTCTGACTGAAGCAGGGAGTATTTGAAGCCTACAATAACAGAAAGTATGTACATGATGCCTGGTCATGATGCCTCTTTTACAAATGACTGATTTGTTTCTTTTAAAAAAAAAAAAACAATAGATAAAAAGAAAGTTTGAAGTTCCTGCCATGTTATCTGCTTCCATCTGCTCTGCATGAGCCTTATTTTCTGTATTTTTGTATCATTTCACCTCTCCTTAAATAATGTGCTGTTGAGGTAGTCTTCAAAGTGCATGTGTGCCAAGCCCTTTGTCAAATAGTGTTTTTTCTCTTTGTCAAATTTGTTTTGATTTTATTTAACACTAACATTGAAGGTATCAGTGGTACATCTGTCATGTATCTGCTGGTTGTTCTTTATTTTTATTTTTCCTTCGCTGCTGCATAATTACGCTGTCCATCGTTATTTTTGAGAAACTGCTCACCAAAGCTAGAGGGATGAGAATGAAAATGTTTGTGTTTGCTCGGTCCTATGTAAGGCTGCGTGTGCATGGGTGCGTCTCGATAAGTTAGAATATCATTGGAAAGTTTATGTATTTCAGTAATTCATTTCAAAATGTGATTTATTCTATAGTTTCATTACCTACGGGGTACTTTAGGCATTTATTTTTCATGTTTTTGAATGATAAAAATCCCAAATTACATTTCACAGACATGGAATAAAGACGTGGTGACTACAAAGGTCACATTCCCAGCAGAAGTCATGATGGCAGGTCCAACTTGTTTCAAAGAGTCTTAGCTTGGCTGTTTTTTCAAATGTTTTTTAATATTATGCTGTCTTTTAATTTTGGCCTCATTTATAAACTATGACTGGTTGTTTGTTGGCATGTAATCTTTGTTCTGTATTTTTATAGAAGCTTTACATCTATGCAGTTTTCTTGAGTTACAAGCATTAATTTTAAATATATTAATGGAAAGGATAAAGTCTGGTGGGAGAAAAATTAATCGTATAATAAATTAGTTTTATTTTTTAAGTTGAATTACTAAAATACAACAACTTTTTAAAATAATATAATGTATAGAGACGCACATGTATGTTTGTGAGACGGGGTGTGTATGCGCGTGTGTTTGTGCACAGGTGATGGCGAGACAAGCAATGGTTTCTTCCATCACTGCTGTGATTTTCAAAGCAGTATTGGTGTAAACCTTTTTCGTTGTTGTTTTTTGATGTCATGTTCGAGAAGAGTTGCTTTTCAGTATGCAAATGTATTATTTTTTAAGAAATGCTATTGTACTGTAAATATCATTATGTATATTTTTGTATCATCTTGATAATGTTTGTCGTCGTCCGACCTAACCGCACGCGCTCCCCATCAGAGCACCAAACTTCTTCAGCAGTTTTAAACATCTCATAAGCTACACCCTGATGCACGTCGTTCTCGTTTTCCGCCTTTGTGCTCACCTTCCCTGTGTCAGCTCGAGGTTGTTCTGCTCCACCTTTTTCCATGTTCTCAGATGTCAAACTCACTCTGAAGCAATACTTTCTTTTCACACTTTGATCCTAACTGATCTCCGCTTCCTGCTAATGAATTTTAGGTTAACATTTGTTCAGTGATAGTGATTTTAAAGCAAAAGAGATGTGATATCAGCTGGCATTCAGTGTAATTATTGATCTATATGAATATCATGTTCCTAATTGTCAATACATGGTGGTATTTTAAAGATATATCACAACCATATTTTAAAGAAATTCATGATATTGTTTATATTTTTGTTATAGAAAAATGTGGCTTTTTACAAAAAAAAAAAAAAAAAAGCATGAGACCATTTACATTTGTATCCCCCTTTTGTTTGTTTTTTGTTTCTCTTTGGTAAATTATTTTGTACTGGTTTTATTATTAATCTGTAAGGCTAGAAATCCAATTTCTTTCAGCTTGATTTGAATTTAGCATTTTTTAAAATTCTATCCGTTCCAGCTCTGAGAGCATTGACATGTTTCTTATCCAAACAATAATGAGACACAAAATTAAAAAAAAAAAAAATTTTAAATTATATGAATCAATCCGATAAATATTTGTCGTCACCTCATAATTTCTTCTTACTTTCAGTTCAGCATTGTAGGCAGCAGGCCAAGTGTGCAGTTGCGCAATCACATTAAAGGGCCATTTCTTTTGGGGGATGTTGTTAAGAAAAAAAATATATAAAAAGGAAACTATAAATAAGAAAAAAAAACAGCTGAAAGGGGCACGTTCACAAATCTGGCCTTGAAACGATGCAGAGGGCAAGGCTTGTTAAATGTCCCACGGATGTCTGTATATATGTAAATTAACATAGAGACAAGTGAACAAAAATGTATTCATTTTCCTTTGGGAATGTGCATTGTTTCTTCTGAATAATATTAATAATAATAAAAATAATAATAAAGCTTGCAACACCTCTACTGGAAGTGGCTGACTATGGAAAATCAAACATGCTAGTTTGTGTCTGTGGGTTAACTTGGCATTTTGCCCCCCCCTTACTTTGTAATATACTTTCACCCTTTTCTGTTTGGGGGAACCGGAACAGCTAAGTTCTAAATGTACTATTTAGCCTAAGTGTTCTAGATTCACAGGCATACTCCGAGGTGCTAAAGCTAAAAAAAAAAAAAAAAAAGCAAACAGAATAAGGTTACAAACACAAACAGAAAAGCCGCTCAGCAGTGCAGAATGATGGTGGTGAAAAGAATGGGTCCTGAAGATTGTAACCAAAATCCATAATTTATAAAAATAAATAAATAAAAAATAAAATTTTATCATGAAGATTTGGAAAATGACAACAATCTAAGGTGATTCATGCAATGTGGCCATTGTCTCTATGTTTGTACATTGTATGTACAATCATTTCATACTCCAAACTGGTCAGAAAATAAAGGAACTAATTGTGATTTTTAGTCTTGCAGAACTGTATGTAGTTAGATGATGTGACAGCCTAATATTTATCTAATAAATATGTATTCAAATGATTCCTGCATGCCTCTGTGTCTTGTCTTTGCTTCCTTCACAACAGCCAGTTCATTCACAAAAAGTGAATTAAAAGCATCAAATTTGAAGCAGCACTTTAAAATAAATATCCATCCACTCCACATTTGTCCACAGCAGCTCAATCATTTTCAGCCTTCATCGGTTTACCAGCTATGCACTCTGTTCAGAAATCATATGAACAGAGAACAGAAATTATGGATCTTACCTTCTAAAATGCTCCTAGTGGAAATTTCCTGTAAACTGCATCCTTACCATTCTCCTCCAGGATCACTATTTTCCCTAAATATCAGCTCCCAACTCCAGATCCATAAGCCATTATTACCTATCTGTCTTATCAAGATCAATCTCCAGGCTGCCACAGCGCTTTTCAACATCACCACTCTTCTTCAAGATGCTGTCAGATCCAGAAACTAATATGCACAATGTTCATTCATTGTGCACATTAGTTTCATTATAAAAAATAAAATCTACAAAACATAATGCTTTCTTTACTCATACTTGACTCAAGCCATCATATCGTCACCTTCCTAAAATCATAATTTATTGGCAAAATAAAAAAAAAAACACTTGACAAAAATGACTTAGGCTATTATTTTACAATAATATGTAAAATGCATATTATTGTAACTTACAATATATAACTATAAATGTAGGGTATAATATATTTAAATCTTTGTATACAGTGTTGCCTGGGGAAAAAATACACCACAAGAAATTTGTCAAACTCTCTTTCAGATAATTAGAATTTTGGCATTTTTAAAATATGGACAATATAGACTTTCTTTGATCTGTAAATCATTGTTGGTCAAAGACAGAAAGTCTGAAGATTGCTACAGACTCTTTACATACAGTTTGCTTCTGAGTAAGAGTTGCTGGATGTTTGCAGTTTGTAGAATTTTGGGTAATAAGTGAGAAATAATTGCTTTTACCCAACATTTTTTTTTATTTTAAGATTTTGCTTATGAAAATGTCGGCCTCAAAACATCAACATCAATTATATTTGTGCTTGCTGACCAGATCTGGTGCATTCTGGAGTTGTGATTCAGTGCTACAGAAAACTTCGCAGGGCTGCAAATGGCCCCTGGGCCACACTTTGGACACCCTTTCTTCTTCTTTTCTAGATTGGAATCAACTTATATGCGCATTCTGCCACCTACTGTAAATGAGTATGTAACACCATTAACTGCCACCTACTAAATTCTGTTTTTTAGTTTTGTCATGAAGTAATCTTCATGTTCTCCTCATTTTCTTAATTTTCCAATTTTCTTCTATACTCAGTACAATATGTAACTTAAGTAGACCTAACCTCAGTCTCATCATTATTGCTTCCCTTCTATTTCTCTCACTAACATTTTTAAGTAAAACTGACTTGACAAATGTATCCCTTTATCAACACCACCCTTATATAATCTAAACAACTTCGGAGACCTCTTTAGGACATGTGGGTTTGTGTGTGCTAACTTTGTTAAATAAAGTGTAATAAAAAAATAAAATAATAAAAAAAAATGTTTAAAAATACGTGGCTTTGTGTTTCCTGTCTCTTAAAGTCTCGCGATAGCCCCGACACTACGTGGGTACTTACGTCATGTTGCGAGAGTATCCTTCAACACTTGCTTCAGCATATAACAGTGTGACTTTAGCTTGTTGAGCTGAGTGAAATAGAGTGTGCTGAGTGATAGTAGTTGTTTTAAGATGTTGATTTTGTCAAACAGGATAAAGTTCTGTTCTCTGGCGTTCACCGCCGCCCGCCTGTACAGCAGCGGACCCGCATCAGCAATTAAAACCCCCCGGGTTTACTTTGACATTGCCGCAGACAACGAGCCTCTGGGCAGAGTGACTTTTGAGGTGAGCAGTTAGGAGCTGTACAGTTTCCTTCCTATCAGTTTGTCAGCGTTATTTACTCCGCTACAAAATATTCCTTCATCTTAAAATCTTATATTTATTTTTCAAGCTCAACGCAGATATTGTGCCAAAAACAGCAGGTAGGTGTTCATTTATTTTTTCATTGATACTTTTTTTTTATTTATTTATTTATTTTTTACCTGAAAATCACTATAAATTAAAGTTAGTACAGGAGTCAATATAATGGAATTAAGACATGTAGAGATTGGGCAAAGGTCTGCTACTAAACTTATGCAGAATTCAGTGATAACATCCAAAGGCAGGCAGGTTTGAACTGGGTGAGTTTGGCTGGAATCCTACAGATTTAATGCAGACTGAGCACAAATCAATTGTTGTTTAAAACTAATCTGTATCTGGTTTCTGGACCTCTCTTGAGAATGGAAGAAATGACAAATGACTGATATCTAATATTTCTTGTAGAAAACTTCAGAGCGCTGTGCACAGGAGAACATGGATTTGGTTACAAGGGCTCCACTTTCCACAGGGTGATCCCTCAGTTTATGTGTCAGGTAGGCTTAATTCCTCCCTTTATCATCCTGCTGTCTGTAGTTTTTAGTTATTTCTATTTTATCTATTTTATGTTTTCAGGGTGGAGACTTCACAAACCACAATGGAACTGGTGGGAAGTCAATTTACGGTTTGAGATTTCCTGATGAAAACTTCAAGCTGAAGCACACTGGACCTGGTAATGATGCCATTTTGTACATTATTCACATTTCCAGGCTTTATTCTCTAATTAAATACAAGAATTTCCTCTAAAACAGTTGTGTGTGACATAAGATAAGTTATTGATGGATGGGAAGTTAAAACAGGAATTCCTGCACAGTCATTGCTGGTATATTGTCACAGTACATCCAAATACAGGTTAACTCTGCGAGATCATAACTAGAAGTATTTCACACTTCAACTGCTAGAGTGTTTCCTATATAACATCAGCTATTTGTGTAAAGTGCACTAACAGGCTCTTTAGAAGCATTAAGACCAGAAGCAAATTGGCGACAGCTAAAACCTTGGCATACCTTCACACTGCTTCAGTCTAAACAGATTTTCTTAGAGGGATTTGTTTTAGAAGTGTACTTATTCATAGGGTATTAATTCCATAATTTCAGTTTGTCTAGCATGTCATGTCTTGAGATGAACAAGGTAGCTTTTTTTTTTTTTCTCGAAAAACACAAGTGTGTTCATGCACAGTTGGTTGTTTCATGTACAACCTGAAACAGGTGATGGAACGGATAATCACAAGGGTGTGCCCTGGTTTCTTCAAACCAGGACACACCATAGGAAAACACCAGAGAAGTGTGTTACCTTTTCAATTTACTTTCAGGGGCTTGCTTTTAGTGACAGTTGGTATTTATCAACCCTAAATCTGAACTGAAGTTCTATATGTTTAAAATGAGACAAAATGGACCAAAAATGTTTGGAAAGCGTGTAACTCTACTTTAAAAATGTAGACTGACTTCTCCGTAGTTTTAAACTGCTATACCAGAGCATTAAAGGTGGTCATTTTTACCTTTGTTCTGATAGTAAATAAATTATCTGTGCTTTGTTCTAGGCTAAATATTGAGAAACACAGAGGTAGAAAATAATTCAATGTATGTTAACTATGGGCGTGCCATGGTGGCGTAGGGGATAGCGCGACCCACATTTGGAGGCCTTGAGTCCTCGACGTGGCCGTCACGGGTTCGATTCCCGGATCCGACAATATTTGCCGCATGTCTTCCCCCCTCTCCTTACCCCTTTCCTGTCAGCCTACTTTCATATAAGGGACACTAGAGCCCACAAAAGACCCCCTGGAGGGGACAAAAAAAAAAAAAAGTATGTTAACTATGCTAAAAAATACATTTGCAAACTGTTTTCCTTCCTCTAAACTTTCAAATAATATATTCGTATGTTGTGGTTTGCAATATATGTGGAGGGTGTCGATGACTACTGCTTAACACATGTCAACTGAGCAGTCTTGATGATTGGGTAGGCAACCACATACAACATTTGTAAAAGAGAAAAATCTTTTCTGACACAAAAACTCAATTTGTAGTTTTAATTAAAAAAAAAAAAGTGCCATAAAAACTTTAAATATATCTGTTCTTAATGCATCTGGATAATTTATTGGTTTCACATTTTTAAATTGAACTATTAAATGAAAATAACCGAGATGCACTTGTATAGTTCTTGTCATCTTTATTTTTCTCCACTAGGTGGGGGTTGTGTGCAATTTTCATAAAATTCTGATCATTGGCGTGTCTGAATGAAATACTGCTTTAGTGGTAGCAGTTGGAATAAAGTCTGTTGCATAAGTAAGGGAGTCAAAAGTCTAAGTCAAAAACTCTGCAGTGAAGGGAAAAAAATATGTATTTTTAACCGTTGATTAAATATTTTCTTTTATATTTTCTGTGTTTTTAGGCATCTTGTCTATGGCCAATGCTGGACCCAACACCAACGGATCCCAGTTCTTTATTTGCACCATGAAAACAGAGTGGTAGGTACAGGAAAACCTCACCAAAAAGGCTGACAAATAATTTAAGCTGTTTTTTCTTTTGGGTAATGTCAGACACTCTTCAAGGGGTCTATAAGAAATACATTGCATTCTTTCTTCATCTTTTCTTACAACTTTGGGAGGGTCAATTTTAAAATATCCACAATATAAAATTAACTGTTTATAAAAAATATTTGATCTTTTTAATCTTTCTCTTTATCCACTTTTCTCTATTGTTTACAGATTTCTCTACTTTTGTGCTTTATTTTGTTGTTTGCATAAAAAAAAAAAAACACAGTTGGTGGTGACAAATGCACACATCTGTGAGTCCTGCTCACACAGATCCAAACTAATGTTCACACTTCTCAAAGAACCAAGTTCTTTGAGATACTTTCCCAAATTTACTTTCAATGCATTTATTTAGATAGGAAAAAGTGTCTGCCCAAAATTCAGGATAAAAAGCAGGTGATGGCATTTACATTTCAAGTTGTGTTCACTTTTAAAGCACTGGAAGGTGAATATTTTTCTTTGGTAAAGGTCTTAATATCCTGCTTCTGTTTTAAGCCTGGTATCATCTGACAAAGCTGTGCTCTGATTTAAGAGAGAAATATTTTGTGTGTGAAGAGAAATGTTTCCCTTTCACTGTTAGCTCAGCTGCAGTTCTTGCTTAGATATTTGTAGCAAAAGTATTCAGGCAGTCACACACAGATTTGACAAATGCCAATTTAAAAAGATAATTTTTGCCAAGAAAACAGTTCCAGTCCTATCTACCATTGTCCATCAGACAATATAGATCTAGATGTCATGTAATCATCCATATACAGTATGGTACTCCATTTCCCGTTGAAGTTGTATTTTAATTTTTAATTACTAAAAATGCCCATAATGATTTATTTATGTCTTTAAGATGTATTTAGCCTTTATATAAGAGTCTTGATATAAACTTCAGAGGTAATTTCTTTTCTACTTATGGTCAGAAAGTTCAGTGAATCATGGTTGAGGACAGTGAAATGGCTTCAAAAACCGATCCTTTACTCTTCTTGAAGATAGAAGTCTTGGTCGATCACCTCACTGTCCAACGCAGCAGCATTAAAACGAAGCTCTTCTTCTCTCAGGCTCGATGGTAGGCATGTTGTCTTTGGCAGCGTGACGGAGGGAATGGACGTAGTCAAAAAAGTGGAGTCCTACGGTTCCCGGTCTGGGCACACCTCCAAGAGGATCATGATCACAGCCTGTGGAGAGGTCGAGTAGACGCCCACGTGAGGACCAGGTTCTGTCAGAGTCTGCTGTAATCTCAACAGAAGATACCTTTCATTATTCATGGCACAAAGAGCTACCTCTCTTTGGTGAAAATGGATGGCTGCATTTCATGTTTCTATGGTGATAGTTGAATGCTGTTGGTTTTTACTCTGGTACCCTCTGAGGCCCTTCAAATGTGAACATATTCAGTTGTAAATCAGGTTCTATGCATTTTTAAAAACGTATAATTTTTTTTTTGTGAAAGTGGAATTATTTGTTAAAATTTTTTAGCAATACATGATTGAAATAATGATTGTTGTCCTAAAAAGATACTTTTTACTTGAAAACTGTGAAATAAAGCCAATTACTTCAAAGTTATGAAGTTATTTTGCAACAGTTTTCTTTCATACATTGCATCATGACTCTGGTTGATATAAAATGGCCATCATAATTTATTGCCTTAATTAATTTTACTACAGCACCATAATCTCACAGAAAAATGTAGAAAAAATAATAATTTTGGGAGTTACTTGCTTTACTTGAATGGCATGTTTGCTTGTCTTTCTTGTTTTGAACAGTGAGCAAGAGAAATTGGCATCAGTGTCCCATTTCTCCCAAGTGAGATTAAATCATCGGTTCCTAATTGCAATAAATGCTACAATAACAAAGGGAAATTGGGCTTCTTAAAAGTCTTTAACAATTGCAATAAACACAGAGTGGGGTTTAAATTCAGCAGTGTTGAATTTAAACGCTGCTGTTTAAATTCACTGCTGGAAAATATTTGGCTTTTGTCTGGTAAACTTTACTGGAAAAGTTTACCAGACAAAGAGTCTGGAAAACTTGGCTTTTGTTTTCCAGACTCAATCCCAAATGAAACATTCAGAAATTTTAACATCTGCTTAGTTAAGTGGAAAGTATCACTTCTCAGCCTTCTCACTGGCTATATTGATTTTGCTCAGTTTAAAATGAAATGTAAAAATAAAAACAGTTCAAAACAAAGCAAGCACATTTCAATCAAGCATATGGATATCTAAAGCCCAGATGTAAGAACACATAAAACCAAGAAAATGAATTCTAGCATACACAGAAATACAGAAGAATATTTTCATATACTGAACCACACACAAAAAAAAACTCACACAGCGTTTCAATGTCAGAATACTCGAGGGATTTGTTTATTGTTATTCAAATAAGGCACATTATTTTGAACTTCACATATTTGTTTTATGATTTCAGTAAAATGTGTGATTATTGCCTCACAACATCTGCTGCATTTCAGATTTTTATCCCTTCTTTGGTCCCAAGCGACAAGTACCATCTTACATCCTTAAGGGCACTTTGGTAAGTATTCCTAGTGCTGTGTCTTCTATATATCCGTTATAGCTTCCTATGTTAATAAAGTATAGCATTCTGAAACACCAGGCCGGTGTGTTCCTAACAATCACAGTAAGACTTGACGGTACAGTCAAATATATTCATCTCAAATGTGTGATACGCAGCAAAACATAAAGAACATGTACCCACCAGTACTGATAACAGCAGAAACACATTAATACTGCATACACTTCTTAGTAAGACTTGCATATTTTATACAGAAAACATGATTACATTTACAGTGAATTAGTTTGGAAATATACAAACATGTATAAGACTTTTTGATCTGAAACTCTATTCTGTCATGTAGAAACAGACAGAAATAATCTTGTTTAAAATTCACAGTAATTCAGTTCTTTGGTAATGGATGAGATTTCACATGAAGATAACAGTCACCTAAAAGAACGCATCTCATTCCACTGAGATGAATTTTTCAGAAAACCTATTTCATGACGCTTATGTTAGATTCATTACAGTACAGAAATGATTCATTATTACTTATTTTAAATGGTAAAATATGGAACGGGGAATGCTTTGATGGAGTCTACGCTCAGCAAGGAGAGGCAGAGCGTCCTACTGCACGCGGCGGCAGTAGTAGCCGAGGACTTTGCATTTTTCACACAGGTGCTGGGGATGTTCTTTGCTCTGGTCTGACACGTCCAACCCATCTGGTTTCTCCAGAGGTCTCTGAAAGCAAGACATCGATGCAAAATAAAAGGAAAATATTTATTTTAAAAGTAGTGTTTATCACACTTAAAACTTAATTGTTTATCAGATTGTTAGATATGGTAGGCGAAAAACTATTCTTCTGAAAATCACCACAAATATTTGTTTTCTTGTCTTTCCAAAGAACATGAGTGTTAGGCGAGTTGGTTCCTCTAAAATGCCCTTGTTGCTGGAAAGAGGCACCAATTCTAACATCACAAAATCAACGGGCAAGAGTTTTGACTCAACCGGCTGAGACTACTGATACAGTCAGATGTACACTTTTACCTGCTTGTGAGGGTAAACGTTGATGTGGCACTTGATACACTCCTGTCCCATGTTGGCCCAGGAGTTTCCGCTCATCCACTTCCTCTTGCATTTAGGGCATTTATATTCCCCGAAGCATCTCTTCTTTCCCTGATACGGGGTCAGGCCTTCACCTTTGGGTCGAGCCTGAAAAACAGTTGAAAAACAGTTGCTGGGAACCTCATTGTTGGATAAATATGTGAAAATATGTAAAAATGCAGATTGTACCGACACGATACTAAACAGCTTTAGAAAATGAATCTGTTACATAAGTAAAACAAAACATGATTTAATCTATTAAAACAATAGTATTAAAGCACATTTAATAAATAAGGAATATAAGCTTAAACAAAATGAAGCTGCTGTTGCAGAATATCAGAACTCATCAGGAGCCAAGTTGGAAAAATACTATGCAGCCAACACAACAAAATGCACTTTTGCATAAATATTGTTTTCTTAAAATAGTACAATAGTACAGATTTAAAAAAACACAACAAGGTACTTAACATCTGATATACTTTATTCTTCTAATGCATGTCAAAATAAGTGATTTGTTAATTTGGGACTCATTTGAACTGAACTTGCGCATGAAAATATTCCGAAGCATTTTTCATCCTCTTACAACCACAAACATGATTATTATAATATTTTTTGTTAGACTAAATGGAAAAAGAAATGAAATTTATGGATTTTAGGGTAAACTGAGATGGATTACAAATGCATGCCACTCTTTGTCAAAAACTTTGGAGATTGTGTAGAATTATGCACCACTTTTTGTTGGTTTTCAAACTAGATCACGAGCAAATACATCACGGTACTTTTTGCCATGCACTGTAACTGACAGACACTTTCTTTACTGAGCTTCAGTGGGGCCCAGCTGAGAGACATAACCTTCAACAGCTTTGCAAACATTTTAGCTTTTGCCTATCTCCACCTTCCTCTGCAGACTGAAGGACCTGTTTGGTTTCTTTGGATCAGAGCCAATTCAAAGCTCTGTGTGATTGCAATGGGAAGCCAGAGCTGCCCTGTTGGTGGTCAAGAGAGTCAAGTTTTGTCTCCGGAATGAGATGATTATTTATGGTTTCTCAATCGGAGTAAAGGAAACACACTCTGCTTTGATGTCTGATTAAATCTCATGGTTCCGAGCGATCCTTAGATTACACAAAGAGATCTTATTGTGTGGAGGGATTTAAAGTTATGGAAACTTTTTTTTTTCCGAATATATTGTAATTTATTTGTCAGAGGAAAATAAAGAGTTTAAGCTTCCCCTTTATAAATAACCCTTCTGCCTCCAGCTGTGGTCCCAGGGGACCGTGAAAGAGTCCACAGCCAGAAGGGGGGGCCAAAAGGAGGGGCCCCTATGCCATAGGACAAATACCTCAGGGTCTCAGTCATCCCTCCCAGCTGGACGTAGTCCCCCAATCAGAATGCAAAGATCTTAGGAGGGAGGAAATAAGACCCAGATGAACTCTACACGTTTTGAACATGACAAAAATCCCAAACTGAGCCACAAAAAGAACCTCGTCATGAACACTTCAATTTAAACATATGAGACTGAATCTGCATCACATCAAAACACTTTTCACAGCACAAAGCTCTCCTTCCCTCACCCCTCCAACACATTACAGATTATTTTAGCCATTTCCAGGACAGCATCTGCTTAACAAAACATGTCAAGCCTATGACTGCCAGGGCCTCAGCGAAGCCTTTTCAGGCTTGCGCTTGCATCATTCAGCCACCATGAGGCACTTCAGGGAGGGTCACATCTGACAGACGATCACACTTTCTCAGGCGCCTGCAGCGACAGTGGACAGCTCATCATCTTCCTGCAGGAGGAAACAGCTTTCACTCTTCAGAGCAAAACAAACAGACTGTGCCTAAATTGTGGAGCCCACGGGGCAACAAGAGCCATCAAACACTGGAGAGTTTATACAGGTTCCATCAAAGATGTCACGTACTGACAGCCAACAAATGAAACTCACTTTTGACCTGACACAGTGGAGACACTCAAGGAACACAGGGAAAGCTGACTGAAGGCAGGGCTTTTTGTATTTGTAATATAAATAGAAGCAGGATCAGGCATCAAGACACAGTATCTTGCATAAAAAGGGCAATATATATTTTCACGTTTTGTCTTGCTACAACCACAAATTTCATTGTACTTTATTGGAATGTTCTGAGACACATCAACACACAGTAGCACATGATTGTAAATGGTTTCAACTTATTAAAAAAAAACAAAAACTTATTCAGTTCCGTTTTCTCAGACACCTGTTAGTAAAACTCATTACAACTATTGCTTTCAGAATTCACCTAAAAAGTAACATTTAGTACTTAAAAACATATTATTATAATAGCACTTGACAGTTAGAAAGAAGAATGTGGAAGTTAATGATTTGAGAATTTGATGAGAACAGAGAATCTTCCAAGGTTGCCACAAGGAAAACAAAAGATAGAAATGTGAGCATAGCGGAAGAAACAAGCAGAGAGAAAAGAAACCAACTAGCCTACATACTGAAGATGTTTGATTAGTGACATGGGAACCGGATGAGTATGATCAGGAAAATGCTGAACAGCTGGGAAAGAATGCTGATTGGGGAATTACAGCGCACTCCCTGCCCGCTCACAAATTTACCTATTTGCAGATTTTTTTCTGGAACATAACTTCAAATTATTTGTAGAAAGTTCAGCTATTAGCTGATGTTTTTTTTTTTTCTTCTTCTTCTTCTTTTGGAGAGATAAGTAAAGTATTCAAAAGAAAAAAGCAGCTTGGGAAGATATAGTACTTTTGCATAATGCTGCTTGACTAATTATTAGCTGGCATTTGCAAAGCAGCCAATCCCGGAACACCAATCGTTTTTCTTTGGCATTGATTGATTGTACCTCCAAGAGAGGAGGGAAGGAACATCATGCATGTATCCCTCTAGGAAGGTGCCAAATGTTTTCCACTGTGTATTAATGTTAAGGTAGCTTTGGTGTTTGAACTATTAAAATAGGCAGCTAAAAGCGTTTTTCGAGGAGGGTCTCAAATGATTCAGCTATTCGTGGATATTTGGGGTCTCTAACCCCCAAATGGAGGGAGTCCAGGGTATGAACAAAAATGCACAGAGAACAGAAGAAATTAAAGAAGCAAGCTCAGAGGAATGATTTGAATACATTCAAATCATTCCAAATCATGGGTGGTTTATTGTTTAATAACAATAAACAACCCAAAAATGATCACAATACAAACAAATGAAAACCAAAGCACAAACAACTGAGTAAATAATTGAAAATTGGCGTAAACAGATGATCTCCAGCCAAACTAACTGAGCTTAACCTATTTAACAACACTGGTTAATGTAAAAAGCTGGCAGAGACATACCCCAAAATCTTGTAATTATTCAATAAAATAATAAAAGTTTGTGGTTTTAATGTCGCAAAATGTGCATAAGTTCAATGCGTATGAATAGTTTTGCAATGCATTTTAAATATGTTCAGAGTTTAAGAACTCAGGTTGGCTGTTTTGTGCTAAACACAAATACCTGGTAAAACTTGTGCAGCTCAATCATTTACAGGACCTGAAACAAACAAAATGCTTAAATGTTTGGCTACTGATTAAAAAGACATTTTAGGTGTTTTGTCTTTCTGAGGAAGGCATGACTTTCTGATAAAGGGTAGCAAACTTTTAGTTGCTCCCAATGTTAACCACAAACATAGAAAATGGATTGGACAATCGGCTGAAGGTTAACAACTTATGTGATAAACTAAAATGGCAAAACAACCACAAATCATATCTGACGTTTTAACTTAAGAGTAGCAAATATGAAGGGATTTTAAAGCTGCAGCAGATAAAATTGGACAAAATCCATTCACCCCAGTGAGAGAGGCCCAGGAGGTGGTTACCATCATCTGGAAATCATCAGGACAAACAATGGACCAGTCCAAATCTCTCCCTCTGACACACACACACACACAGGCATTCATGTGGAGTTTTGTTTCGGTGATAGCTGGGTTTCTCCATCGTTCTGTGGGGGTCTGATACAAATTAAACTCAGTAAGAGAGAGAGAGAGAGTGAGCACTCAGGGTTTGTTAGTGTTGAGTAATTGACCGCATGGTGTCCCGTGGGTCTCTGTTAACCAGGTTGAACGCCTCATGGAAGCATGAGAGTGAATGACCTAAAGAGAAAGGTGTGTGTGTGTGTGTGTGTGTGGGGGTGCACTGACATCAGCTGCAGCAGGTCCATCTGTTTTGACTCCTAATCCAAGTTAAATAACAGAGTTTCTATGGCTTTGACAAAAAGTAAATGAACGTCAGTTTTAAAATATATATATTTTGATTAGTTGTAGACAGATTTTTTTTTTCCTCTAACATGACCCTTAAGAACTGCTACTGGCCCTCATAAATGTGGATAACTACAGCAGAATATATCTTTTTTTTTTTTTATCCAAAGTTATATTTCAGTACATTATTTGAGTGACGTAAATAAAAATAAATCCCCTATTCCGATATTGTTGGCTTGTCACAAAATAACTTGAGCAACAGTTAACAGCACCCCCAATTATTTCTCTAAATTAAATATACCTGAAAACTTATTTGCACTATTTCTGGACATACAAAATTGTAAACATAAATAATTTCCAAACTGGCCATAAATTACTTTTCACACCTTTTCTATTGTTAATGCTATTAACCATTAGTAACAGAAATTTAACAGTTTAATACACCATAACAAGGCAATACTGCTATCGTTTGCACTACTGTTCATCCTGGTTAATACTGCCAGTTCTTTTCATAATGACTTCGACTTAAATACTTTAGTGTCACAATTCAAGGCCATAAGTTCTTCTTACAGACACATTAATGTATTAAATGCCATCCTTGGCCCAAGCTTGTGCATTTCAATTCCTGACAGGTTTAGTACAACTTAAAAAAAAAAAAATCTTTAACCCAGCTGATTCCCACATACACACAGTCACACAAATTATACTTCTTAGTGTCCATTTCTCCCACATCAGTTCTTTTACTGGGAGAAGGATTTTGCTGCCAGTATGCACTCTGCTCAGTCTGGAGTCAGACTAAGCTTCATGCTGATGACATATACAGCTGTAAACCAGTATTGTGTTTCACAAAGAGTGAATGGCAGGGGCAGGTGGGCTGGCAGACAAAGAAGAGTCAAATTGGAAACATGAGCATTTAAAGAAGGTCAGAAGGTTTAGTGAAGAAAATGTGTTCAATTTAATTTTTGCTCCATTTTGTTGTTCACCCATAAAAGCTTTGGCTCCTCCTGCGTCATTAGGACACAAAAATTAGTTTTTGGAAAGACTACCATAGAAACATTTGCAACATTTCTTCCCCCAATTTCTTATTCTCAAAGCTATTATTGACTTAATTACTTTCTATTTTAAGCCACTAACTGTCATGTGGCATTAGGAGCAGGAACAAAATGCAAACAGGAGAATGGAATATGACCCATAGTTTAATGAGAAAAGGTAAAACTTACAAAATCTGAAAACCTGAAACATAGAGAGAGTGCAAAGAAGAGCAACAGTAGGAACAAGAGGAGAACAATGAGACCGGGGAGCTGATGTGCTGAGGAGCAGTCGAAGTGACAAAGAAACCAGAAGTGTTTAATGACGAGTGAGTGCAGCTGGGGAAGGAGCCAGTGCAAGGGAAGAAGGAAATAATGAACATCTGGGAGAGCAATGGCAGGCTGAAGGTGAGCAGAAAGAAAAAATATGATAAGGGGGGAAAATCCTGAACCTGGTATAAAACAAAATGAAATACTTTATTCATCCATGTCGTTTTATTTGTGAGAATAAATGAAGCAACACAAGGAAAAGCCTAAATGGTGAAATAAAAGGAAAATACACAACAAGGAACTAATCAAAGAGATTAGATGAAACTAAAGTTGAAACAACAAACCATATGATACCAACTGACCATTTTAGATATTGAAGTTTCTTTAAAAAAAGAAACACAAGTTAATATTTTTCTATTCAAAATTGCCATAGAAACTAAATTTATCCGCATTTATATATATGTTGCCAAAGGGTGACAGATTAGCAGTAGAGCTGATACTGATCAAACTTTATGCTTTGTTTTTAAGTTGATTTAAAAAAAATGGGGAAAACAGTTTATTCAAACTATTTAAATCTGTACGCATGAAAAAATACCTCGACCTAGAAAAAAACAACGGAATATGTGTAATATCAACACCAGCATAAATAAACAAAATAAATAAAAATCAAGTAGCAGTTTTTATTTTTAAAAAATGCACTTTGAATTGGAGTCAACAGAAAACATTTCACTACAGGAGAACATGTTACTATTTTTAGTTTCAGAAAGAACAGGAAAGATTTAAGAAAGAAACATTTGCTCTAAATAACTCAATCTGGCTAATACCATTTGCATAAATGCAAAAAATGTCATTAACATTAAATAAAAAGTCAAGAAGCCTCTGTCCTGTGCAGGGTTTTAGGTTATGATCTTGATGTGTAATTATGGAACTGAAACTTTATTTTTTGTGAACCTTTGAGTTGCATCTAAGATTTTAGTGCAGTTCAGTTTGTGTAACTCATTTTAAACAGTTAAACTCACAAACCCCTGGGTAAGTTCATTAGTGCAGAGAGATGACAGACACAGTTTATCAAAGGGAGTCTCTATCTACCCCACATTCCAGGGTTTTCTCTATCTCGCTCGCCGTCCTCAGCAGATTGGTGGCAAAAAACAACAACAGACAGCTTACAGGGAACCGATAAGACGTTGCTGTGAATGTTTTGTGCATTGTGTTCCAATGTTTTATTGTGAAAATAAAATAAAATGTGATTTAATAAAAAAGATCTCACATAAACTACTATGACATTTTTTAGGTTGGAGATGTTTTTACATTTTAAAAGTCCAATTTGGTCTTGGTTCCTCAAGAAACAGATTGATCTTGGAGGCGAGATATTAAAAGCTCTAACAGAGCCTTACTTTAAAAATTCCAAAATGAATTTTGGAATTCCAAAATGAATTCCAAATTCCAGTGAGAATGAAGTAAGTGCATTCTCACTTACTTCATAGGTAAGTGAGAAAGCAGAAATTCTCACTTACCTATGAATTCAACAAATCTCCTATGTTTTCAAAAGAAGAAAAAAGTCCCTAAAAGAAAGTACAACTGAAATCCTTCAAAGAATGTGTGCCAAATTTTTTGAATAAAACATAGACTCCAAACTGATCCCAGTTCAGTCAGCGCAGATAAATACAGTCCATTCAACCATTTAACTTTTTAAAATTTCCACAAACAAATTCTCCAGTGAGCTGAAACCAAAAACGCAACAGGATAAGCTGAAAAATCGTCATCATATTGTGATGCCTAATTTGGCAGCTGCACCGGTTGCCATAGAAACTAGCTATGTTGTGTTTCATGTTTCTAAGACCCCCGTGCACTTTGCTTAGGTTAGAAAACAATTACTCATTTATATTCTTGGCATTGCTTTGTGGATAATAAATAATAAATAATTGGGGACTTTTTTGAAAAAGGAAAAATGCTTGGCAGAGCTAAGCAAGGATTTCCCCACCTGTTTCCACTTTGCAAAGCTAAACATTTAGATCTACGTCCTGTGAGAGGTAAAGACCTAGAATGAAATTAATTGTTTAAAGACAACTAAACACATATTTTATATTTAATAGAGATTTATTCAAAGAACATAAAATACCAACATCAACAAGCATCACTTGTTAAAATGTGACCTGAGCCATATACCATTCAGGACTGTTCTTGTCTTTCTTTGCTACTTCATTGTGATTTTATGTGATAAACCAACACATAATAGTCCATCATTGTATAGTGGAAGGATAATACAGTGGCTACAATTTTTTAGGAATAAAAATAAGAAAGTGTGGCATGCATTTGTATTTTCCCCTCTTTTGACCCAATATAACCAGTATTGACAAGTGGCAAGTAGAAAGCCATTGCTGAAAGAAAACCATAAGAAATGTATTTTTAATTTGGCACAAGCCATGCAGGGACACAGCAGGTCTGGGGAAATAGGCGCTCTGGGTAAATGACTCCAAATTTGAACTTTTTAGCAAATAAACCAGATGTTATGGTAAGATGGAGAAAAACCAACACAGCAAGCAAGTTATAACTTTAAATATCTCTGTTCACTTTCAAAGACCAAAAATAAATCGAGGAATTCCTTCTGCAGTTATCAGAAGTTTCCCTGTTCGGACTGATTATCCAGGCAGGCTCTTCCCTCCATTCAAACATGATTAAACTGTAGCTGTAAAGACATACACCCTCTTCCTGCACTACCCAGTGTTTCCAAAAACACGCGGCTGATCTGGCGGTCTCCGGGCAGCTGCTTTGGTTGTTTGCGAATGTCATGTCTGATGGTTGCTTCTCAGTGCTAGCAGAGAGAGACGGAGATGACTCCAGCCAACGGAGATGTGCGAACAATGCGGACTGACTTCCTGACCTTTGGTTCCACAGAAACAATGCTCCACTTATTTATTCCAAGCCCTTCCCACCCTACACCCATTTACTGTCAGCACTGTGACTTTTCTGTATTATCTTACCAGGAGAAGGCCTTAGCTACTTTACTAGCAAACAATTACTGAAACATAATTGCCTTAAATAATAGTTAGACCTGATTTAAAATATGACCATTATTTTACGAACTTTTTTAAAATTGCAAATTAAACTTTAACAAATGTTTTTGCATCCTGACATTGTAATAAGACATCAAAAGCCCACCCAATGAATGATTTCAGCTGTTTCAAGCTCAAAATACTTCAGATTCCAGTCAACATGAACAAAAAGCATGTTGTTCATTAGTTATAGCCTCGGTTTGTTGCGGCTTCAACTGACGAGACCTTCTGTCGTGACTGTAATGCCACAATCATCTTCTTTGATTGGAATTATTAAAAACACATGACAAAATATCTGACATCATCTTTCTAAAGGCGAACTCAACCAAAGGTCGCAGGAATGGTTTCCAGATTTTGCACATTTCAAGAGATTAATGTGTAAAGGAGACACAACTTTTAGTGTCTTAATCTGTCCTTGTAGCAAATAACCCAGTTTTTCAGAGTTGTACTGTTGACCTATGACATCTCTTATGGTTTTGAGTACATTGACTTTTTTAGTTTCCCTAAGCTGAGGCTTCATCAAGGAAGCAGGCATTTAGTTCTTGGTAAGCGCTGTACTCTAACTTTCTTTTCTTATCCGAGTAACAATCTTTGGTTCTTGATCACTATAACTCCAGTACAAATCAGTTCCCGCTGGAAAGACTGTCAGCCTGATTATTGCAAAGAAGACCTGCCATTTTGCATGAATAAAAATCTGCCTTTTGAATATTTACAGTGCCATTCACTGTAAATAAAGGTATTCCTTACCTTTCAAGTCTTCTAATACATTTTAATGTTAGGCAAGAATAACCTGAGTAAATACTAAATTAGGTTTTGAAATGATAATTAATTCATTACGTAAAACAAATGATCCATTCCAACCTGGCCGCACAGGTGAAGAAGCAAATACCTTTAAACCAAACAAGTTGTGGGTTCCACCATTGGCACAATGACTGCATAAATGCAGTAAGAGGCCATCAGTCTTTAGCACTCATGTGAAAAAAGGTAATACCAAGGCATATGAATTGAAATTGCCAGATACTGAAGATGTTATACATCTTTTTTATGAACAAAAAAGATGTTCATAAAAAACATATTTTTTTGTTCTTTTACATATGGGAAAAAATGTAAGAAGATATAAACCACCAGAAGTGAAAATTAACTGTTTATTACTACAGCTTTCAAGATAGCATCTTATTTTCACAGACACAGGCACATGTTCATAGTTGTGAACATATAAGTTCACTGTAAAACTGTTTCTCCTCCTTCCTTACATTCCTACAAAACCTGCATTCTGTATGGAAGTGGATCAAACTTCTCATTATTCTCAGCTATGCGGACAAAACCGCAGCCTCAAAGCCGAAAGACAAAAACATTTTACTTTTTGTTGTTTTGTTGTGGTTGTTTCCTGCAATGAAAAGAACAAGTAGTGAAAACTGTTCTGTAATAATGCACTTTTGGTGATAACAGATGTGTAAGAAGTCAGTTAACTAGGCTGGAAGCTCTAAAGGGGAATCCAGCGGGCTTGAACCGCTCCAAAGTTGGTTAAAAAAAACAACTCTGGACCTAACTCATAAAATCTTATATTGTTTGGTTCTTACAAAAAAGAATGCCTTTTAGAAAGACTATGTTTCATCATGTCTAATGCAAAATTAGCAGCATTTCAGAAAAGGAACCATAAAAAAACTGTCAAGCAAGTTGGTAGTGTGATGGTCTGTGGCAGTTTTGTTGTTTTAGGACACAGAGGGCTGCAATTTGTAGAATCATGAATTTTGCTCCATAGCAGAAAATCAGAAGGAGAAAGTCTGACAGACATTGTTTTATATATATATTGAGGTCAAGCACATCCCGACTATGAAATGTAGCGCACCGACAAGTCCTTGTCTTTAAGGAAATGTCTAGACTTAGATGAAGCTGCAATCCCATGGCATGAACTTAAACAGACAAAACAGTCATTCCTTAAAAGACTTACATCAGACAATGATTCTTTTGTTATAGCAGGTAAACATGCTGGGAGACTGTTTACGTTTAAACTCCACGGATACGCAAAAATCATATTCACCGTCTAATTGTTTCCATTACACCTTACAAATGTCAGGGACTTCCCTGAGAGCATGATCAATGAGGAACCACAGCTGCACATAAAGCTGTGGTAACATTACTTTCATGTTTAGAGTGGAGGTCTTGCCTAGTTCTACAGAGGAACCTATCATCTTTCATTAAGGCTGCCTTCCAGATCCAATCTGGCATCTGCTGCTCATTACCAGCCTGCCCTGGTCTATCTAACTCAAATATGTGCTTAAGAAACTTTTTTGCCCTGAAAAGAATAATGCACAAATTATATTCTTACATCAGAGTTAAAATTCAGAAGAATAAAAGCTGGGGCGAAGGCCTGTATATGCAAGAAAGCAGGAGGATTTAATCTTAGACTCTTTCATAAACATAGCCAAATCCTTTTGATCTATTTTTCTAATGTTACATCACTTCATATGTTCTACAAAGAGCTTTAAAGTATTTGACAAACAGCTCAAATGGCCCACACAACTGCACAAGCTGTTTCACATTAGGTTGTTCGTAGATCTGCTCCTGCCTGATGTGCAGCATCACACACGCCTCACCTGAGGGCAGTCTTTGATGTAGTGTCCTTTGTTGAAGCATAGGTGGCACAAGTAGTTGGGCGGCGGCCTTTTGCTGGGTTTGTGCGTCTCGGGGGACAGGGAGAGATCTGAGAAGTGGTCTGCCAGAGAGTTCAGACCGTCAACGATGTTACTGAAGGACCCATATGGAGAGGAGCCTTTGTAGAAACTTTTAGTCAAAGCCTGTAAGGAAAAAGAAGACGGAAAAATAGCAACACTGGTTGTGCTCTCTAACTTTTAAACTGGAATTTGTGACTTCAGGGGATCTTTCTGTTGAGTTTTCCAAATTAAAATTTGGACATTTCAGGTTCTGAATAAAATTGGAGCACAAAATGAAATTACATTGCACTAGCGACTGTTTTACCACTTCTGGATGAGGTTTATGATTTTTTTTTTATGCATAATTAACCTCTAAACTGTCTTCCCCGGACTCTTGTGTCGTCATGATAGTTAAGAGATTTAAACAACATGGAGTGGTGCCCACCACATCATGACACTGCCAACACCAAGTGTTGTAGTGGGGATGATTTCATAACAGAAACGTATTGCTGTTTTATGACGATGGTCCTTGTAAAATTTGGTAGTCACTGGAGGTTTAGAAACACTGCTTTTTAGCGCTATTTATCTCAGCTCTGCACAGAAGAACTGTCTGTATCCCCAATTACAAAAACTCATTGTTGTGACTATGCAGTAGAAGAGCATTTTGCATGCATTGTCCCATCCGTCACCCAGATTGATTACCCTGTTTTCCCTGCAACGCTGAAACCCAGCAGTTTTTGAATTTCTGCAGATGCGTACTCTCTACTGTTCACTGTGTGACCCAATAGTGTCCATTTCCTCGTAAGAACAACATGCCTTTGTCACATATTACTCCAACTGGTCCTAGTGGCAGGACATAATCAGCATCTTTGTGCCTGTGGAGGAGATGGGTGCTATGGCACCGTGGGGAAAAACATGAAGACAAGCCTGGAGATACTGTGTTTAATCTGAAGGCATTATGGACATTGAAATGTGCATTCATTCTGTTGTCCTGGATTTTATTACTTTACTCGGTTTATGTTAGCTGTCAAATTTACAGTGGTGTATTTGACCTGTTGCAGATTTATTCTCTTTGATTTTTAGTCACACTTAAATGTTGATGACCAACTGTTCTTTGCAGGGTTTTTTTCTTCAAAATTCAGTATAATCCAAGTCCTCTAGAGCTACAGTTCTCTATTTGTGGATGATGGAGTTCTGGGACCTCAAAAAGGCATTTATGTCCCTTTTCAGACTGATAACGTCATGACTTGCTGCTTTTGGAGATCATTTAGCCTACTTCATGCAGGCTGAGTGGTTCTGATTAGATTTTTTCTCTCTATCCAAGGTGGGCAATTACTTTTTCACACAGGGTCAAGTTGGTTTTATTCACTTCATAAATGAAAACATCATTTAAAAATGCTTTTTGTTTCACTCTTGATATTTTTGACAGATATTAAAATGTGTTCAAGTAGGCAGATATTAAAATAGATGTGTTCATCTATTTTTGACAGATATTAAGATGTCTTCAAGTGTGACAAAAAGTAAAACCATAATAATTCTAAACTTCAATGCCTCAATTTCCCTTTGTATGTTTGTCTTCTCAGTGCAAATTCTTCTGACCAAGGGTGAGGCCCAAAAACCTTGCACACATTGACACCAGATAGTCTGTAGACATTTGGGCACAAAACGCATATTCAAATATTTCCCACTATACATTGCGACCCAAGAAAGGCTTGCAGCAGGTGAGATTTACTGTATGGGAAACAGATTTATTTTATTTTTTTTTCATTTTGTATGGCTAAAAAAAAAGTTTAATGCAAATTGTAAAACATCCATTCAAAGTGTGAATCATTGTGATCGCTTAATGATGTACCTCAGTGTTCAGATGGAAGAAGTTGCTGAGATAGTTGGAGCTCAGATCAGCTGCGATGCGCTCCGTCCCGTCCCGAGTGGAGGAGTCAGACTCGACCTTAACGCCATCGAAAGCGCTGCCCGGGGCGTCCTGCAAGGACATGTACACCCAGCTGAGCAGCTGAGCGGGTTGGTACAAGCCGGTCTCTATTGCAGACATCATGTCGTCCCTGGAGGAGGACAGCTGCGTGACTGCGTCTCTTACTGAAACAGAGCCGCCGGGATTCGTTCAGTCATCCCTGTGGTCCGGATTACTGCATGTGAAATCCCTCTATGTTCACTTGGATGGAGCCATGAGAGGATCCCCATAAAACGGGATGCACTGTGTTAGGCTGGAGGAGCCGCAGCCTGAATGCCAGATTTCAGGGTGGCGTCACAGCAACTACAGGAGATCCTTCATGTGTGTTCACAGTTTCCTTGCCACACCTCTATAGTCGATCAGAAACTAGTGATTTCACAATTAAATTACGTGTCAAAACATATTTTAATTTTAAATGCGGAGCAAATATTATAACTGATACGGAGTTAAATTAATAATGACCCACCATGTGTTTGCTGAGGATACTTTTTACTGACAAAGCTGGTGAATAATAATTAAAAAGTAAATCAGAATACAGCACAGGGCTCTCTATGCAAATAGCCTATCATTAGCGCACTGCTGCCATCTAGTGTTCAGAGGTTATACTGTATCAACATTCACGCCACAAAGTGAAATAAGTCAATCTAACAGGTTATCTTCCAGAGGTTGTCCTGTATTTAGCTTTATTCATCTTCCCACCATGTCTGACAGCTTTCTTGCTTTAGAATTCACACAGCATTATCAAGCCACTGCCATGTTTCACCATGAAGATGGTGTGTTCAAAGTAGCAGTGTTACTTTTCCACTACATGTAGCATTTTGCATTTATGCTAAAAACTTTGATTTAGGTCAGAGTCCCTTCTTTCCCAAATTTTCTGTGTTCCTTCAATGTTTAATAAACTATAAACCCAATGTGTTGCTTTTTTCTCAACAGTGCCTTCCTTCTTGACACTTTTCTA
This sequence comes from Brachyrhaphis roseni, assembly GCA_903066815.1. Classification (NCBI taxonomy): domain Eukaryota; kingdom Metazoa; phylum Chordata; class Actinopteri; order Cyprinodontiformes; family Poeciliidae; genus Brachyrhaphis; species Brachyrhaphis roseni. Next base: position 99,533 of record CAEFZY010038490.1, read on the forward strand.
TAAAGACCCAATTTGTAAATTTCACAACAAATAGTTGTCCTGTCCTGTCAGTGGTCTTATTGATGCTGTTTGTTCATTGTCTAACAAATCTCCGAAGCATTCATAGAATAGATGTATTTATATAATGACTGAAAATATATATGAGGACTTTACTTTCTGATGAAGATACATCTGATGGCAGTTGGATGCAACTAATAAGATCAAATGGGGATAAATGCATGTTTTTTGTGTTGGCCGGTTACATAACATTGCATAGCGTTATACAATGCACATAACTGATGCTTTTCAGTAACCATATCTCATCATCCACTGCCTCAACTGTTTCCCCTTCACTCTGATTAGTTCCTCTGGCTCCCCTGTCATTTCTGTTCCTTCGTCAGAGTTTTTAAGCCTGGTTATTAGCTGGTTTCTCTGTCAACTTTCTGTGCTCATCTGTAACTTTGTCTGGTTCCCGGTTCTTTCTCCATGATCTCAGCAGTCATTTGTTGTAAGCTTTCTTTGTTCATTCTTAAAGACTGCTCACATTGCAAATATCTCTGCACATGGGTCCACCATACAACACTAAACATTTTAAATCTGTAGTTTTCCGTTCATTCACAATAAATCACTACTTTGTGTTGGCTGATCACATAACACCCCAAATTTAAATTTATGTGAGTGTTATTCTACTTTTAGTATGACCTTTGACTCTTTTTCAGCTTATTTTATAGCTGTGTTTCTTTCACTTTTCTTATTAATACTATTAAGTTATGTTAATAGTATGTTTATTCAGGATTTGTATTCTTCATGTAAGAAATTCTTTTGAATTTATTTAATTTCTATTCCTACATCAAGTATTTCATGTACTTTGGTCCCTCTTCAGCACCTCTGACCAGGTTAAATATTAAACTAAAGGGGACAGTATCTACCTTCAAATTTAAACAAAGTCAAACAAAATGAGTTTTTTCTTAATGTTGAACAGCTGCTCGTCCTCATCAGAGACACACAGAAGGAACTCCTCCAACTTAGCCTGTGAAGACGTTGTGTACAGTAATAACGCCTTAGAATACAATAATAATAATCCTGATCTTTAACTTCAAAATTTTAAACAAAAACAACCAATGAAATATTTTTGCAGTTCACTTGAGTAATCTCCATAATTAGATAACATGTCCCAACAAAAACAAAACAAACAAGAAAAAAACTTCTTACAAAAATAATAACTTGCCTTCTGTGGAATTTAGAATCTTAGCAATCTGTTAACCAACTACTTAGATTTCAGTTACAGTCAACAACTTTAGTTTTTTTCATTAGTCTTCTCTTTAGCTATGAGCTATGTGGTGAAAGCTCCCCACAAAGGGGTTTCCACAGTCTGAGTTTAACACGAATGTCAGAGCAAATGTGAAAGCAAAAGCGGACAGCTGAGTGTGATGTGGCAAGCCAAAGCACTTCCTGTGCATGCACTGAACATTTTGCTCCAAATAGTAAAAATTATGTACTGTAATAAGCAATATTTGTATTTTTAATCAGATACTTAATGGGTAAAATAAAGTAAATCTGATTGGTTTAGTGGAGAGAAAAATTAAGTAGTTACCTCCATCACATTGAAGAGGAAAAGTAGCAGCCAGATGCTGCTAACCAATGCATCTTATTAACAGAATGTTATTTACACCAACTTCTGACCCTAGAGTTTGAAGGTTGCAGCTAAAATCAAGAGTTACCAGACCTGACAGCTTTTTTCCAATCTGCTATTGTTCAGTTTTAGTGAACCTGTGTGCATTGTAACTTCTGTTTCTGGTCCTGACCTGACAAGAATGGTACCCAGCGCTGTCTACTGTCTGCTTCATGGTTTGACATGTCATTTATTCAGTTATGCTATTCTGCATATCTGCATACCTTGAATGCAACAAGTGTTTTTTTTTCTTTTTTAACTGAGCAACTGTCGTGTTTCTGTCGTCCTGAATCAGTCAGCCCATTCTATACTGACCTCTGACATCAACAATGCATTTTTGCATTCCAGGAATCAGCAGTTTCTGAAATACTACCAGCCTGTATGGCACCAACAATACTCAATGTTCAAATAGATTTTTTTTTTTTTTCTCCTCCTATTCTGATGCTTGGTTTGAAGTTCAGATGTCCTTTTCACCTCCTCCAGATCCTGGCTGGCTGATTCTATTTTGTGTTTACAAAAAATGTAACAGCTGCAGGTAAAGTGGCATATGAAGTGGCATATTCACATATATATATATATATATATATATATATA